>JAFBMS010001422.1:25000-41552 GCA_019788955.1 Albula glossodonta
AGATACAGAAGATAGAGGGAGGGCGGGGTAGATAGAGGGAGGGGGGTTGAAGATAAAGACTGCCTGGCTCTGTGCAGGGGTGAGTGGGGCAGAAGTGGGACGAGGGATGCTTACAGCTCTTTATTTAGTAATATGAAAAGCCATAGTCTTATCGGCCCTGAGACTCCTCCGCCCAGAGTGAAGCCAGATGGGAACAGCGATCTCCGTTTGAGATTGTGTCACCGCATCTGTCTGCTCTGTGATAATATCACTGCGTCTCCACCAGCATCGCTCTGTCTCCCTCTCCCTCTTTCATCCTGTCTTCCCTCTGCTCCTCTCTGTGTTTCACTCAACAACTCTATTTTAAATCCCCAAATGTCCTCTCTCTCTCTCTCTCTCTCTCTCCCCCTCTTCGTCTCCATCGTCTCTAGCTCTCTATCTCTGTTCCTCAGATGTAAATCTCTCTTGGGTTTCATTCGTGTGGCTTCATGATGCCCGGTGTTGCCATAGCGGAATTATTGATCTGAAACATGATATGGCAACAAAAACGACAGTTATTATAATCATCCTGTTATTGCTATTATAATGTAAATCTTGTGACATAAGACTAATATTAATTTTGAGGGAACTGGAGTTCAGATTGACAGCACTCATAGAGAACAGGCTATCAGGTCTTGTGATCTCAAAACACTCTTGTCTTGCCCTCAGAATACAGCAATTTCTGTTGCAGCCATTGTGACCCTGAAGGCTTTGGTCAGATTCCACAGAGCTGTTTTCACTGACCTGAGACATGTGTGACATATTTTTCCTCTCTGGTTGTTTGACCCAACAATACCCGATATCACCCTGAACTGCACTGCTTTCACCAGGCTTACAGCAGAGAGGTATAAACCTGGCACTATCACTCTGAACTGCGCTGCTTTCACCAGGCTTACAGCAGAGAGGTATAAACCTGGCACTATCACTCTGAACTGCACTGCTTTCACCAGGCTTACAGCAGAGAGGTATAAACCTGGCACTATCACTCTGAACTTACAGCAGAGAGGTATAAACCTGGCACTATCGCTCTGAACTGCACTGCTTTCACCAGGCTTACAGCAGAGAGGTATAAACCTGGCACTATCACTCTGAACTGCACTGCTTTCACCAGGCTAACAGCAGAGAGGTATAAACCTGGCACTATCGCTCTGAACTGCACTGCTTTCACCAGGCTTACAGCAGAGAGGTATAAACTTGGCACTATCGCTCTGAACTGCGCTGCTTTCACCAGGCTTACAGCAGAGAGGTATAAACCTGGCACTATCGCTCTGAACTGCGCTGCTTTCACCAGGCTTACAGCAGAGAGGTATAAACCTGGCACTCTCACTCTGAACTGCGCTGCTTTCACCAGGCTTACAGCAGAGAGGTATAAACCTGGCACTATCGCTCTGAACTGCGCTGCTTTCACCAGGCTTACAGCAGAGAGGTATAAACCTGGCACTATCGCTCTGAACTGCACTGCTTTCACCAGGCTTACAGCAGAGAGGTATAAACCTGGCACTATCGCTCTGAACTGCACTGCTTTCACCAGGCTTACAGCAGAGAGGTATAAACCTGGCACTATCACTCTGAACTGCACTGCTTTCACCAGGCTTACAGCAGAGAGGTATAAACCTGGCACTATCACTCTGAACTGCACTGCTTTCACCAGGCTTACAGCAGAGAGGTACAAACCTGGCACTATCACTCTGAACTGCACTGCTTTCACCAGGCTTACAGCAGAGAGGTACAAACCTGGCACTATCACTCTGAACTGCACCGCTTTCACCAGGCTTACAGCAGAGAGGTATAAACCTGGCACTATCACTCTGAACTGCACTGCTTTCACCAGGCTTACAGCAGAGAGGTATAAACCTGGCACTATCACTCTGAACTGCACTGCTTTCACCAGGCTTACAGCAGAGAGGTATAAACCTGGCACTATCACTCTGAACTGCACTGCTTTCACCAGGCTTACAGCAGAGAGGTACGTACCTGTGTCAGTACGAGAGAGAAATCACAGCATCAGGAAGTCTCAGCATGGCAGTGAAAAATTCTCAAAGACTCTACGCTATAAAAAGAAAACTTCGTAAACTTCATAAAACGGAAATACCGATTAAAATCTGGTCGAAAATGTTTGACAGTGTTATCCAGCCCAATGCGCTGTATGGATGTGAGAAAATGTCTTCTCAGTCAGCAGAGCTATTCTAAATGGGATGAGCATCCAACAGAGACCCTGCATGTAGAATTTTGTAGAAGCATTCTACATGTACAAAGAGAAATACCAAATAATGCATGCAGGGCAGAATTAGGCCATTATCCACTGATGAGAAACATCCAAAAGAGAGCACTCACATTCTGGGTGCACCTCAAATCAAGCCCACAGGACACATTACAATTACATTACTATATATGAATTAATTCATTAATAATTGATTTGTAATTACTTTGTTTTTTTTGTGTAGTTTTTTTTTGTTTGTTTTTTAAGTGTAGTTTGCCTAAAGCTTAATTTATTGATAGTATTATTTTTATTTGTATTGTTAATTTACAATATATGTAAAACATTGCCTTGGCAACACTATCTTAATGTATGGTTATGCCTATAAAGCTCTTTGAATGGAATGGAATTGAATTGAGAGAGAGGGAGCGAGAGAGAGAGAGAGAGAGAGAGAGAGATGGGGACAGATCGAGTGAGAGAGACGATGAGAAACGAGGAAGAAATGAGTAGTTACTGCATCACAAACAAATTTCAGCTTATTACCTCCACTTCAGTGTTCGTCCCGGATTCTAAATGCTACACGAGCCTTCAGGGTTTTACATCTTAAAAACACACACACACACACACACCCCAACCCCTGCTACACACTCACTCACACACCCTAACCCCTGCTACACACTCACTCACACACCCCAACCCCTGCTGCACCCATACACACACACACACACACACCCAAACCCCTGCTACACACTCGCTCACACACCCCAACCCCTGCTACACACACACACACACCCAACCCCTGCTGCACCCACACACACGCACTCACACACACACACTCACCCAACCCCTGCTGCACCCACACACACACACACCCAAACCCTGCTGCTGCGCCTGGGATTGGGTGATTGGTGTGCCCATGCTCGCACGCACGCACACACGCACTTACGCTTCCTCTGGTAGAGTAGTGAGACTGACCCCTGGAGGCCAGACAGGGAGCCTGTTGGGGGTGGAGTCTAATAGAGGGGGTGGAATCTAATTGCAAAGGTGTGGCCAAACTGAGGCTTAGAGTATGGGGCGGAGTCTGGAGAGAGCAGACACCCACTGAGCAGCTCTCTGCATCACTGATGGAGCAGGGACCACCCCCATAGCCCAGTGGTCACCAGGACAACAGCAGGGACTGCCCCCAAGGCACTATGGTCACCAGGACAACAGCAGGGACAGCCCCCAAGGCCCTGTGGTCACCAGGGCCAACAGCAGGGACGGCCGCCATGGCCCTGTGGTCACCAGGACAACAGCAGGGACCGCCCCCATGGCCCTGTGGTCACTCGGACAACAGCAGGGACAGCAGGGGCCCCCATGGCTCTGTTTCCCCTCAAACCTAGGACAGCCTACACCTGTGCTTGGGTTAAGTGTGAGTCCGAGTCCATGTCTGAATGACGTTCACAATGACTCAATTTCACATCCACCAAAAGTCACCAAAAACGCCCAACTCTGGACTGAGTCAAATCCAAGTACAAGCTCTCCAACACTGGGCTGAAACACCAGCTAAGTCATTGATCTCAGGTAACCTGGCCAGCATCAGGCGAGTCGCTGGTGAATGTTCTAGCGCCATTTTCGCCCTCCTCAACCAGAGCATGTGCTGCAGGAACGCGCTAACGATGTAAGGCGCACTCCGCTAGGCTCTGCTCCATGGCGTTACTCTGGATAAACTCTCAGCAGCCGAGTGATCAGTTTATATTTATTTATTTATTTATTTATGTTTGTTCCTCGGTGCCAGGGTTCCAAACATGCCAGTAGCCCCTATGCCTTCCAGAACTCCAAGCACAGCAACCTTATAAAAACAGGAAGCAAGTCTGGAGAGGAAGCGAGTCTGGAGAGGAGCAGGAAAAAGGAAGAGCGAGAGAAACCGGGAGGGAGTAGGGAGAACGAGGGAGAGATAAGGAGAGATAAACCAGGGGAGAGAGAGAAAGAGGGAGAGATACAGAGAGAAACAGCAGGGCAGCGAAAGAGTGGTGCTGAACATGAGAGAGAGCGGTGTGAATATTGATGGGATGGGGTGTTAATGTGATCTGGTGGAGGTGCTGAGGGGGTGTGTGGGTGTGGGGGGGGCACATTGTTCTTCCTTTGGCTGAAATGGCTGGGGGGGAGGGAGGGGCTCTCAGGGACTGACAGGCGAACACAGAGAGTCAGACAGGCCTTATCACGTGTGGAGCAGAGCCTGCTTCGGGCCTTTGTTTTCTGACTTAACGTGGGCGTATTATATCCATCTTACGTGAATCTTACAACTCACGCACACGTTTGATTTAAAAGGTGCACTTTCCTCGCACAATGGCAGCCAGGAGGGTGGGGGTGAAGGAGAGGCTAAATGAAGATTTTACGCAACTTAATTAGTCAATCGTGCGATGCTTTAACCCGTCAGGTGTCAGAGGAAAACCTCTTTAAACTGTGGATAAAAATGAAAAAACCAAACTCCACAGAACAGGCAGCAGAAAAGGCGAGGGAGCTTATTCTTGCACCTGAGCCAGTGTGCTTCGATTATAAAGGGGTTTAATATCAGTACCTGCTGTAAATTGTATTCAAATGTTTTGTGAAATGAAAGAGGGAGGTCCAGCACAGAAAAAAAACAGAGAGAGAAGGGTGTAGAAGTAGAACGAGAAGTTTTCTTGTGATCAGAAAAATCAAAACATTCCCTTTGTCCCCAAACACTGTTAGAAATCAGGATGCAATTAACAAAATAAATGGAAGTTTTTCTTTCGAGGGGTCCCCCTGGTAGCCGTTCTGGTTTGGATCAATTAACCGCACGCTAGCGAACAAGGTGGGGGCCCGATTTTAATATCAGCACATTGTTCATTTGCTTTTTTAATTAATGGGTTTTGAAGTGAAATCGCAGAAGTTTTAATTGTTTTTTCTTTTGGGTAGCTCAGATCAGAGAGTGTTAATTATAGAAAGAGGTTTTTCAGCGTATGAAGGATTTACATTTTTAATTAAAGAGGAATCTTTGTTAGCCCTAATACAGCGAACAGAGAGGGTTCAAACACAACGCAATCCTGTGTAATTCGCTTTCTGTCTCTTTCTCGCTCAAACACTCCCCCTTCCTCCTCACACACCAGCCCACAGAGTGTTCCTGCAGTAGCCGGGATTATGCAGTTTGTCTGAAGCCCTGATACAAACTCCTGAACCGAGATGCAGAGAGTGGGGTGGACCTCTCGCCTTTAACCAGGTTTTGGGGATTAACATCACTGCAGATTCCTCTAGATGAGCGCACTTCTTCTGTTTTGATCAGGGTAGAAAAAGCAGCGCTTTCAGAACTGTACAGCCTTTGCTATTTAAAACCAGTTTTACTGTTTTAAAGAACATGATTAAGGGACGTGCAAACGCACATAAGAATCACCCATGGATGCTGTTAACAGTGTTACTCATGACTGATGATGTCAGTACCATGTAACATAGCGTGTAGATTGGTTGAAGGGGCTACATTTCTGTTTGTACTGTGGGTTGTTTATTTTATGTTTTTTTTTTAATGCCTTGCCAATACAGTAGTTTACCAATAATTTGACTGCATTTTTGAAATCTGTTAAAATCTGATTAAGTAAAATAGTGTTTAAGGGTAGTGATGATAAATAGTTTTGATGACGGTAAGAAACAGTTTTCAAGCACACACTTGTGTCTCTGACATTGGCAGGCTGCTGGGTCATGTCTCTGACATTGGCAGGCCGCTGGGTAATGTCTCTGACATTGGCAGGCTGCTGGGTCATATCTCTGACATTGGCAGGCCACTGGGTCATGTCTCTGACATCGACAGGCTGCTGGGTTGTGTTCCTGACATTGGCAGGCTGCTGGGTTGTGTCCCTGACATTGGCAGGCTGCTGGGTTGTGTTCCTGATATCACCAGCCTGCTGGGTCATTCAGCAGCATCCCCCTGGCCCTCAGCAGGGTCCCTCTCTCTCCCTGTCCCTCCCTGCCAGCAGATTATCAGTTTATCTGTGTGCTATCTCCTCTCATCCCGCTATCTTTTCAACTCACCCTGTCTCCGCCACATGTTCCCTCTCCTTATCTGTTTATCTCTCCCTCTGTAATCCCCCTCTTCTATCCCACAGCCTTCTCTCCATCCCTCTCTCTGCGTATTAATGTCATTTCTTGCTTTTATCTTAATCTCTCTCTCTGTCTCTCTCTCCCTCTCCGTCTCTCTCTCTCTCTTCGCACTCACGGAGGTAGCACATCGGTAATGGAATGTTGTGTCCAGTCCTCAAGCCACACTCCTTTTCAATCTGGAGACACCATTCCACTGGTGCGCACAGAAAGAGAGAGCCCGTCAGGCAGAGGGCTTCGCTGTAATCACATCTACTGCTTTCCATTACTGTTATTTTGGCCTTTCTTAGTTACGTCAGTGTGAGAGAGAGACTTTGCCTTTTAATTGTCTTTTGTTTTGAAACTGTAAATTAAAGCCCGGTAGCAGAATTTGTTAAAATTTCCTCCAAGCGCAAGGAAAACACGGCCGACGCACCTCAACAGGGCAGCATGGGAAAATAACAAAAGCGTTTAAAGAACAATGTGAGAAAAGGAGGGAGCGGGAGAGAATGAGAGAGAGGAGGATCGAGGAGGCAGAGTGAGAAACTAATTCTCACTTCACTGTGGGATGGAAGATTAAGGGAGATTACAGAGATGGAGAGAGGGAGAGAGAGGGAGGATGAGAGAGGGAGGGAGAGATGGCGTGATATGATACAGAGACCTTTTCCCGTGCGCCGCACAGAGATCTGCGTCTTATACCTAATGCCCTGAGAGAGAGGGAGATAGGAAGGTAAAGGATGAGAAAAGCTGGAATTCAAATCTTATCCTGTGTGGGCATGTGCGTATGTGTGTGTGTGTGTGTGAGTGTGTGGGTGTGTGGCAGAGGGCACTGCTCTTACAACATAACCCAATGGTTGGTGTGGCCACTGTGCCAGGGGGTGAGTGTTTAGGATTAGGGTTAGGGTTAGGATTAGGGTTAGGGTTAGGGTTAGGGTTAGGGTTAGGGTTAGGGTTAGGGTTAGGGTTAGGATTAGGATTAGGATTAGGGTTAGGGTTAGGGTCAGGGTCAGGGTTAGGATTAGGGTCAGGGTTAGGGTTAGGATTATGGTTAGGGTTAGGGTTAGGGTTAGGGTCAGGGTCAGGGTCAGGGTTAGGGTTAGGGTTAGGATTAGGGTCAGGGTTAGGATTAGGATTAAGGTTAGGGTTAGGGTTAGGGTTAGGGTTAGGGTTAGGATTAGGATTAGGGTTAGGGTTAGGGTTAGCTATGTCAGCTTGCTCATCCCCACACCTCTCCCGGTCACAGAATACATAATACATTCACATTACACACACTCACTCACATTCACGCACTCGCCTGTGCATAGACACACACAGTCACTCACATGTACTCGCCAGCGTGTGAACACACACACACACACACACACACACACACACATACACATATGCACATATGCACACACATGCTCACCTAGAGACAGGCAAAATTACCTGACACTTAGAATGTGGATGCTTCAGATATGAGGATCTAAATGAACTGTCAGAAGCGGCTCTCATAGCCAGGTATCTGCAGGGAGAGGGGGAGACAGAGAAAAAAATGGGGAAAGAGAGGGAGAGAAATGTCACTCCCTCCACTCTTTCAGAATTGTGCTGTCACAAAATGCTTCTGTGAGACAATTTCATTTAGTGTCACGGTCATAAAGATAATTTGAATAGAAAATTGAATTGAATATATCATGTGAGATTCTGAAAGAGGGAGAGAAAGAGTGTGTGAGAGAGAAATAGATAAATAATGTCTTAGAGAAAGCCTGCAGTCTGTTAGAGAATGCTGCCAGTCTGCATGAGCCAAGCAAGAGAAGAAACAGAGAAGATCCCCCAAACACAAACTAAACACACTACACGCACACACACAGACACATACACACATTATCACTAAACACACACACTAAACACACACACTCACACATTCACACACACATATGCACTAAACACATGCACACACACATTCACTCATCACACACTAAACACACCCAGACTCACACACACACTTAACACTCACACACATATACACACTCAACACACACACACACACACACACACACTTAACACACACACACACACTAAAATACACTTACATCACACACCTACACAACTTCTCATGCACACACATACTCAAACACACGCACAAACATTACATTCATACACACACACTGAAATTCATGCACACTCGCAAACATTACATTCATACACACACATACTAAAACACAGGCACAAACATTACATTAATACACACACTCTCAAATTCACACACGTGCACAGAGGTAAACACACACAACTGGAGAGATGGAACAGAGAGAGAGAGAGAGAGAGAGAGTGAGGAGGAAGAGTGTATGTCTGTGCAGAGCTGTGTTAATGTGTCTGTTTGCTGAACGCCATCACCGCTAAGCACGCTGTTGGGCAAGCCTTTGAGAACAGCGCTGCCGCTGTTGGGCTGGATTTGATTCTGGAGTGGAGTGCTCCTGGAGGACCGGGGGGGGCGGGGGGGCGGGGGGTGTCCCTGATGAAAGAATAGAGAAAGAGCAGAGCTGATTTCACCACTCTGAGTCCTTCAGCCTGAGTACTCCTCTACTCATATAGCTTATACACACAGCTCTCTCTGTGTGTGTGAGTGTGTGTGTGTCACAGATAAACAGCACAGTGGGACAGTGTGTGTGTGTGTGTGTGAGGGTGTGTGTGTGTGACAGATAAACAGCACAGTGGGACAGTGTGTGTGTATGTGTATATGAGTGTGTATGTGAGTGTGTGTGTGTGTGTGTGTGTGTGTCACAGATAAACAGCACAGTGGGACAGTGTGTGTGTATGAGCATGTGTGTGTGTGTGAGTGTGTGTGTGTGTGTGTGTGTGTACGTGTCACAGATAAACAGTGCAGTGGGATAGTGTGTGTGTATGAGCATGTGTGTGTGTGTGATTGTGTATGTGAGGGTGTGTGTGTGTGGGAGCATGTGTGTGTGCGTGTGTCACTGATAAACAGTGCAATGGGACAGCGTGTGCATGTGTGTGTCTGTTGTTTAGCCTTGTAGCAATGGTTCACAGACAGTTCTGTTTTCTGGGATAAAGCCAAACAGTTGCTGTTTCTTTTCTTTTTTTTCCCTTTCTTTTAATGATGAAAATAAGGTTTCTTTGTGTTTGGTCTGCAACACTAATGTTTACCTTCTCCAGTACCATGCTTTCTGTGTAGTTCATTATCTGGCTGGCTAATATGCAGTTAATCTTGAAGGTTTTTTTGTGCTGCACTTGAATTCATATTTGAGCTCCATCTTTGTTTTCTCTTTTTTCTGTGTTTTAAGTTGCTGAAAGAGAAACCATTTCATCCATTTTTTAAAACGCGCATGGAGACTTTAAAGTGGGCTTGATTAGATGCGTTTTAGAGGCCTTCCTCTGGATTATAGTATCAGTGTGGATCACTCTGCCTTTGTTCACTCACAGTCAAACTGCAGTCTCACAAATGTGTGGGTGATGTGTTTTAATATTCTGTAAAACTGTGTAGCTATGTAGGTATTTGTGTGGTTCTCTAATACTGCCTGTGGTTCCACAATTGTGTTCAGTGCTGTGTGGTTCTGTATTCACGGCTCCATGATTGTGTTCAGTGCTGTGTGGTTCTGTATTCAAGGTTCCATGATTGTGTTCAGTGCTGTGTGGTTCTGTATTCACGGTTCCATGATCGTGTTCAGTTCTGTTGGCCTGTGGTTCTCCATAAGCCCACCCTGATTGTAGAAAATGTTATTTTTCAGTGTTTCAAAAACTCTGACTCATTTCCTTACATGAATTTCTGTTGATTTTGTAACCTCTGTTACATCGCTCTCTTGTTTTTGTGCTTTTCATGCATCTGTCACGGTAACAAAGCAAATCCAATGCTGATATGCTGTCTAATAGCCAACCAGATCTGGCTTCCACAAAGACATTTCTGAGGAAATTAAAAGGATGTGTGTGTGTGTGTCTGTGTGTGTAAGTGTTTGTGTGTGCATCAGTGTCTGTGTGCATGGTATGTGTGTTAAAGTGTATGTGTGCATGGTGTGTGTGTGAGTGTGTGTGTGTGTAAGTGTGTGTAAGTGTGGGGGTGTGTGTGTGTGTATGTGTGTAAGTGTGTGGGTGTGTGTGTGTTTGAGTGTGTGTGTGTAAGTGTGGGGGTGTGTGTGTGAGTGTGGGTGTGTGTGTGTGTGTGTAAGTGTGTGTAAGTGTGGGGGTGTGTGTGTGTGAGTGTGCAGTGCAGTGCAGTGCAGTGCTGTGCTGTGGAAAGGGTGCAGGCAGGCCGGGGTAATGAATATTTTCAGTCTCGTTAAGCCGGTGACATCTCTCCGAGCGCGCTGCTCCCTCAGATCGATGGCTGGGATCAGACTCTAATGCTAACGAACCTCAGATCGTTAAGGTTTGGGCCAGGGAGGGAAAATTAATTCACATATTTATCAATTAATCGGTTCAGTGAGAAACCTGCATGGGCTGGTGGTCTCCATCGCTGGGGACGACAGCCATCTCCCGCTCACCGCATCTCCCACCAATCCCGCCGGTCGCACTGACAGTACGTCGCTGATGCGCTCGATGGTCTGAGCAGACTCCCACTTGCGGCTCCGCTAACCCGAGACCCGCGGTTCACAGGGGAGGGAGGTGGGGGGGGGGGGGGGGGGGGTTAGATTTCAGTTGTCCCCCATTAACTCATAATTAGCCATAGGCAGTTAGCATCAGTGGGATTTTTCCTCCCCTGTCAAACGCCAACCTTTGACCTCTGACATTGCGTGTGAAAAGCCATGACTGGTGGTTAGAGGTTTGGTGGCTCTGGGGGGCAGGGGCTGTCAGGCGGACGGGGGGAGGGGGATGGGGTGTGTGCAGCAGGGCCCCCTCCCTCCCTTTCCCACACGGAGAGAAGGCCTGCTCTGACAGAAAGGGATTAGCCCAGGACTAGCAGGCCAATCCCTTGTATGTGAGGACCCAAGAACCTGCCTCCCCTACTGACACACACACAATCAGTCATACTTAGCCGTCTGAAGAGACTGCCTGATTGAACTGCGGAGAGACAGGAAAAGATAAGTGTATTAAAGGGAGCAGAGAGGGGAGGAAAATCGAAACATGGGGGAGGGGGGGGGGTGGCTGAGAGACTTTGCTCTTAGACTTTGTTCACTCCAGGTAACGTCAGCATCGTGGCCTGGTCTGTGTGATTTTTGACTCTGACACATGAACCAAGCCCTTGCACCATCACATCATTGTATATATATATTATACAAACAGTATAACCCACTTCACTAAAAGCTGCATTTAATGACACTGACAGCATGCAGCTCTACATTACACAACTCTTTAGATTCTACCCTACACCCCTGAGTAACTTATACAACTATACTCTCCAGCACTGAATAAGCAATGCAGATATACTCTACACCACTGAGTAACTTATACAACTGTACTCTCCAGCACTGAATAAGCAATGCAGATATACTCTACACCACTGAGTAACTTATACAACTGTACTCTCCAGCACTGAATAAGCAATGCAGATATACTCTACACCACTGAGTAACTTATACAACTGTACTCTCCAGCACTGGGTAACTTACAAAACTGTACACTACAACACTGAATAAGCAATGCAGCTATACTCTACACCACTGAGTAACTTATACAACTATACTCTACAGTGCTGAGTAATTCATACAACTATACTATACAGCAATAAGTAGCTTATATCCAGCACAATTATTCTCTACAGTAGTCATTAACTCACAAAACAATAACCAACAGAACTGAGAAACCTACACAACTCTGCAACACTGAGTAACTGAGTAATATGCTATAATTTGTACAGTAATAAACCGTATGCCTTTGCCTCAGTGAGTAACCAGCTTTCTATCTGTCTGTCTGTCCAGGGTTTTGTCTGGTCCTCTGTACCCCTATCTCCAGGTTTAATTAAGGCTCTGCAGTGATTGCGCTAATTCTTATAATCTCTTTCTGCAGGTCTGAAACACAGGAGCAGATAAAGACAGGATGAGCAGCATCCTGGCCCCTGGGCTATGGACGAGTGGGAAGAAGGGACTGAGAGAAAGAAAGGGAGAAGGAGAGGACTAAGAAAAGTAGAGAACAAACCTTTTCTCTGTGACGGCCATCTCTTCAGCACCCAGAACTGAAACTGTTTGTCACGCCCACATGGCTGCCAGAACTTTGCTCCTATTGGTCTCCCTCTGTCTATGGGAGGAACATATGGGACGGGCCTCTGTCACAAAAGTTCTAAGGAGGAGGGGCCTGGGAGGTCACGCCCAAGTGCGGGTGGACAAGAGACCGACCAACCAATGGGATCCAGGCTTTGACGAGAACGCTGTCCCATTGGTGGAGCTCAGCGA
Source organism: Albula glossodonta (assembly GCA_019788955.1). Classification (NCBI taxonomy): domain Eukaryota; kingdom Metazoa; phylum Chordata; class Actinopteri; order Albuliformes; family Albulidae; genus Albula; species Albula glossodonta. Next base: position 37,607 of record JAFBMS010001422.1, read on the forward strand.
CCTGGCGTGTGGGGGCCAGTCCTGCATGCAGGCGAAACTGCTCCAGCACAGCGACAGCAACCCAACGGTCAGCGGTAAAGCTGTCCCAGCGGGGAAGCCCAAGTCTGGGATAAAGCTGAGAGAGAGATCCCTTCATAATCCAGATCTGAGTGTTCACACCAGCCCAGAGAAAAGTGGAGTCACTCCAGATACAGCTGCTAGCAGGAACAGCAGCAGTGGCTATGGCAATACCTCCAAACCTGGCCCAGGCATTGGGGGGGACAGGCCACGTTTCGCCGTCCGCCGAAAGTCAGACTTTTACGGTCCACGTTTCAACCAGACCAGGTTTAAGCCCCTGGCTCCATCCAGAGTGAGCTCAGATCCGGCCGTGTTCACTCTGGGTCAGACCCAGCGTGGCACCTCCCCAGGGAAACCAGGCGCGCAGCTGGGTTTGGGCGTGGTCAGAGGTGGTAGCGGGGTCACAAGGGGAGGCATTGGGGCACAGACTCAACGGGGCAATGACTCAACCTCCACAGGGGGCGCTGTTACAGCTGGGAAGGACCCCGACAAGCTCAGCACGAGCGCTCAAATCCGGGCGGATCTGGATTCTGATCCGAACATTCGCACCAAGGGGGATGCGGAGGGGGACCCAGTCCCAAAACCCGGAGGGAAGGGGGGCTCTGAGTCTGGGGGTTCAGCCATCACAGGGGACCCTGAATCAGTGTCTGCTCCCCGCATCACACTGGCTGCTCGTAGCCAGACCCTGGGAAATGGGGCCCCCCTCCTCACCCCACATGGAGGGCAGCCCACTCCCCGAAACCTGCCCGCCCCCGCCCATCACCGGCCCGTCCCAGACCCTGACAGTGGGAATGAGCATGGGGAGCAGGGCCGATTCCTGAAGCTGCAGCCGGACTCAAACCAGGAGCTGCGCAGGGCCGAGGCTGGGGGTGGAGCCGGGAGCCTGGGGCGGGGCCTGGTGTTCCAGGAGGTGGGGGATGGGCGTGGCCAGGAAGGGGAGGAGTCGCGTAGCAGGAGCAGGCGGAGCTGGATCTGGAACCAGTTCTTTGTGATTGAGGAGTACAGTGGCCCTGAACCAGTGCTCATCGGCAGGGTAAGAACCAGACGCGCGCGCCCTCAGCTCGGCCCATCTGAGCTGGAGAACGAGCCTGCATTTTGCTTTAAGCAGACTGCAAACAACCTGCCTCACTCTTAGTTGGTAATTTCGGTCTACCACATACAAACCACAAGTTCACAATCAGATTGATTAGTCAGGCCCTGTGACTCATATTAGTCTGGGAAATACAGCATGTTTGTTGTGACAAGATTGATTTTTCTAGCCTCCCTACCACTAGCGATAGGTGCCATGGGATCTCTAATGACCACATTGAAGCAGGAGCTCGATTTAACAGAGAGAGGGCATCCCCTGCGGCACAGTGTCCCCATCACTGCACACCTGCTTAACTCCAGCCATTCAGCTGGAACTGGGTTACACAGCGGTAGATCACACACACCTTCATCAGTGAAATCGTGTTATAGTGGTGCTATGGTACTGATGGTAGTCTTATATATCCCAACTCCAAAACATCACCACAGGCAAACAAGCTAATTAGAGAGGACCCACCGATCACAGCCTCTGTTTGCGTGTAGGCTGTGGCAGGCCCGCTACAGCCCAACATAAATACTCTGAATGAAAAGAGGAGATAGAGAAGTAGGCATTTACAGAACTAACTGGAAAAGTAACATCCCATAATTTTCTCAGTAACCTAGTATAGAGGATAGCTATGTCACATCCTTAATATACAAGAACATAAATAATGGTGCATAGGAAATGGTTTTGGAGTGGAAGTAAAAAAATGTACCAAATTGTTCTCTGTTCTCACTGAAATGTCATAGTTTGGACTTGGACGATCGTGCATCATCACTGCAAAACTGCAGGGGGCGATAAAGAAAAGGACAGGATGAATGGAGTGTGCCTTTAGCTCGTGGCAGAGAGAAATACGGGGCGGGAGAGGTACCGAGGCCGTACCCTGCTGCGTCAGCACGAACCACCGCCAGCCTGCAAAAACAAGAGCGCGAGCCAACCCAGAGCTCCGCCCCCCATGATGTCATCAGCGTACAGAGGGAGGAACAGGGGTAAAACAAAGAGGACAGAAGTGTAGAGTCGTTTTTACAGATATACAATCAGAGGGGTCACATGTGTCACAGTGGGGTTTGGTAAGCATGACACGTTTGATAAGTTTTCATAAGTTTGGTTCAAGGCGGGGAAAGAGGAGAGAGGGATGAAGGATAGAAGACTTGCGTACATCATGTTTACTGAGATGAACCAAAGCAAAACGTGTGGCCCTTACTTTTGGGCATGCGCTGATGGGCACACGCGCCGTGATGTTCCCTCCAAAATTAGCAACACTCCTAATATTGGAATGCGGGCTAATTAATGTTTCTGGTGGCTCAGTAAAAATAACACTTTGATTAAAGGCGGTATAAATGCAGTTATGTGTGAGCTACTTCCTTCAAAATGTTTTGCGTTTTTCTGGTGAAACAGAGCCGTCGACATTCCGGTCTGTAAGAATGTCTTGGTCGTGGGGGAGAGAGAAATAATCCCTGAACAAAGAGAGCGGGTGGATAAATAGCTCTCCCGTCAGGCGCATGGTCCCCGTTTCTCTTCACCGCTCCGCAGAAACCATTCTCCTTTCAGCTTGCGTGGCCTCTTCCCACCTCACTGTGCGTAAAGCGCATTAATCTCACTGAATATGGGAGAAGTATCATCAACAAAACATATTCAGTTTGATTCATCATCATCAAATTCACAGGCGAGCAAACACCATGAAAGCAAAACACAGAACAGAACAACAAAAGCTCGGATGTCACAGGCAAGGGAATTATTTCAAATGATTCTTTTTTTATGCATGTCATATGCAAGTTGGCTTTCACACCTTTTTTTTGTTTGTGACCATGTGCCACTTGTAAAGTACCATACACATTCATCATATTTTGATACATTTTGATGTTGGATGGGCTGAAATAAATTAAATGCTTTTTGCTACAAAATACAAAATACTTCAAAAATTAATATATCTATAAACTGCAACACAATTGGTGGTCTAGGCTATTTTACAGGTGGTATACCACCTATACCCACATGATATGGATGCATTAAATTAATATTTAATAAACGTGCGTCAGCCGGCCGGGAACCAAAACCCAAATCCCAGCCCCGTCAGGAACACCTGGTGAGGAGAGAGCCAGGAGCCAGAGGGCAGCTGGCCTCAGTGTTCTACCACAGGTACCGTCCTCTGCCACAAACCCAGAGGACATGGCTCAGCTCCTGCACTGCTCCAGGGGTACCACACGGTGCCCGACCCCACCCCGCTGTGTGTGCATCCCAGGGAGGTGGCTGGGTTAGAAACCAGTAAGAGTGAGACTCAGTTTCTTTCTCTCTCTCTCTGGAGGTTAAAGGCCCAGTGCAGCCATAACCGAGCGACCCCCCACCCCTAAGCCCTTGAGCAAGGCCCTTAACCCCATGCTGCTCACAGGGGTGGGACTGGACCTTGGTTAGTCTAATCAACTTTAAGCTGCTTTGAATAAAAGCATCAGCTAAATAACCGTGATGTAAATGTAAGACCATGTATCACAGAAGAGAGGCACAAAATGGCATATTGCAATGGTCAGAAAAATAGTTGTTCTGTGACTAAAATTCTCTTGCTTTCACCAGTATGCCCATGCATCTGCTCAAACCCCTGTGGACTCACTCCACACATTTACAAGTCAAAACATTATGAGTACATTTTTCATTGCTAACCTTGTTGTGTGCAGTATAGTTTAGTAGACTGCTTCGAAAAATTCAAACAGAGAATGTATTGCATATACAAGTGTTGTTTTTCCTGTCTACTCCAAAACACCATGGAGAAATGGAGACAGATCAGAAACCCCTTATGAATGTCATTATGAGAGAGAGTGTGTGTGTGTG
>JAFBMS010001423.1:0-41549 GCA_019788955.1 Albula glossodonta
GGGGGGTGAGGTGCTGGGGGGGGTGGGGTGCTGGGGGAGCTGGGGGGGGTGAGGTGCGGGGGGGTGAGGTGCTGGGGGCATAGAGGTTGGGGTTACTGCAAAATTCTTTTTCATGATTAGCAAACTGAATGTGTGGACCTGCTTGCACAGAATGCTTAGTGAGTCTAAAGTAACAGGGTGATGTTTGTCTACTTCGCATTCAGGCATGCAAGTCACAACAAAAATCTGCTTACATCCTGATAATTGCAGAGAGTGATTTTATTCGTGATTTTTATTTGTGATTTTATTCGAGTTAAATCACATCAGAAGTAATCATGTAAAAATGATTAAAATGCCAATGACCCACCACTGGAGTCTTATTTCAATGCACAGATAAGGTTTTTTCTTTATTTATTTCTCCCCCTTTTTCACATACTGTAAATATATGTGATGTGACATCTCTAGGGCAAAATACTGAGGAGATGTTTTTCCTTATACATCTTATGTTTATCTTTTCTGCAAACTTCTTGTATGTATGTGGCAATAGGCACAATGTGGCAATACATGCTGTAAATCTTATTTACCTAAAATTAGCACAGGGTGGATTAAGGATTTTTTCTGATTTACCCTGAGGGCTTCTCTTCTCCAGGAATAATGCACACACCCAAATGTACTCCTCCCACGATTAAATACCTTTAAAAAAGCTACCATGCCCCCTCCACCATCTTGTTATGAATTCAAACTGAATCAAATCCCCACAGGAAGCAAACCATGTTCTTTCAGCAGCATGGCTAATTTCACTCTCCTTATCTGTCATTATAAAAAGTTAATTGGTATGCCCTGTAGCTGTGGGCCAGGGTTAGGGTCTGTATGCCCTGTAGCTGTGGGCCAGGGTTAGGGTCTGTATGCCCTGTGGCTGTGGGCCAGGGTTAGGGTCTGTATGCCCTGTAGCTGTGGGCCAGGGTTAGGGTCTGTATGCCCTGTAGCTGTGGGCCAGGGTTAGGGTCTGTATGCCCTGTGGCTGTGGGCCAGGGTTAGGGTCAGGGTCTGTATGCCCTGTAGCTGTGGGCCAGGGTTAGGGTCTGTTTGCCCTGTAGCTGTGGGCCAGGGTTAGGGTCTGTATGCCCTGTAGCTGTGGGCCAGGGTTAGGGTCTGTATGCCCTGTAGCTGTGGGCCAGGGTTAGGGTCTGTATGCCCTGTGGCTGTGGGCCAGGGTTAGGGTCTGTATGCCCTGTAGCTGTGGGCCAGGGTTAGGGTCTGTTTGCCCTGTAGCTGTGGGCCAGGGTTAGGGTCTGTATGCCCTGTGGCTGTGGGCCAGGGTTAGGGTCTGTATGCCCTGTGGCTGTGGGCCAGGGTTAGGGTCTGTATGCCCTGTGGCTGTGGGCCAGGGTTAGGGTCTGTATGTCCTGTAGCTGTGGGCCAGGGTTAGGGTCTGTATGCCCTGTGGCTGTGGGCCAAGGTTAGGGTCTGTATGCCCTGTGGCTGTGGCATGCCCCATATGCCCATGTAAATAGTGTAAGTACTCATCACCTCTCCGTGTGAACAGTGCATAAGTACTCACCCTCTTACTCTGAAGCTGCTGATTGGATTTGAGAGAGGGACGGTGGTGATGTGGAATCTGTGCGTGAAGAAGGCTGACTTCAGGTTTTACTATACGGAGGTGAGTGCGTGCGTGCGTGCGTGCGTGCGTGCGTGCGTGTGTATGTGCGCGCATGCATGTGCATGCAAGAGTGTTTATGTGCAAAGTTTATGTGACTAATTTGCCTTTTACTTTGAACACAAGAAATTTTAAAACAGCAGCACAGAGTACCAAACTATGGTTATCATTGATCAGTATTTTTGTGAAACCATGTTGAAATTACATGTGAATGGATATAAACTAACAAATCTCTGTGCGCGGCACTGTTTGGCTGTGCAGGCCATTCACTCAATCAGCTGGCACCACGATGGGAGGCAGCTGATGTGCAGCCACTCAGATGGCAGCCTGACCACCTGGAACCTGCGCAGCCCCCCCCCACCCGCCCAGGTCACCTTCCCACACGGTGAGTTACATACACACACACACACACATACACACACACACACTCCCCCACGGTCAGTTACATACACACATACACACACACACACACTCACACTCCCCCATGGTGAGTTACACACACACACACACACACACACACTCCTCCCACGATTAAATACCTTTAAAAAAGCCACCATGCCCCCTCCACCACCTTGTTATGAATTCAAACTGAATCAAATCCCCACAGGAAGCAAACCATGTTCTTTCAGCAGCATGGCTAATTTCACTCTCCTTATCTGTCATTATAAAAAGTTAATTGGTATGCCCTGTAGCTGTGGGCCAGGGTTAGGGTCTGTATGCCCTGTAGCTGTGGGCCAGGGTTAGGGTCTGTATGCCCTGTAGCTGTGGGCCAGGGTTAGGGTCTGTATGCCCTGTAGCTGTGGGCCAGGGTTAGGGTCTGTATGCCCTGTGGCTGTGGGCCAGGGTTAGGGGCAGGGTCTGTATGCCCTGTAGCTGTGGGCCAGGGTTAGGGTCTGTATGCCCTGTAGCTGTGGGCCAGGGTTAGGGTCTGTATGCCCTGTAGCTGTGGGCCAGGGTTAGGGTCTGTATGCCCTGTAGCTGTGGGCCAGGGTTAGGGTCTGTATGCCCTGTAGCTGTGGGCCAGGGTTAGGGTCTGTATGCCCTGTAGCTGTGGGCCAGGGTTAGGGTCTGTATGCCCTGTAGCTGTGGGCCAGGGTTAGGGTCTGTATGCCCTGTGGCTGTGGGCCAGGGTTAGGGTTAGGGTCTGTATGCCCTGTGGCTGTGGGCCAGGGTTAGGGTCTGTATGCCCTGTAGCTGTGGGCCAGGGTTAGGGTCTGTTTGCCCTATAGCTGTGGGCCAGGGTTAGGGTTAGGGTCTGTATGCCCTGTGGCTGTGGGCCAGGGTTAGGGTTAGGGTCTGTATGTCCTGTGGCTGTGGGCCAGGGTTAGGGTCTGTATGCCCTGTGGCTGTGGGCCAGGGTTAGGGTCTGTATGCCCTGTAGCTGTGGGCCAGGGTTAGGGTCTGTATGCCCTGTAGCTGTGGGCCAGGGTTAGGGTCTGTATGCCCTGTAGCTGTGGGCCAGGGTTAGGGTCTGGATGCCCTGTGGCTGTGGGCCAGGGTTAGGGTCTGTTTGCGCTGTGGCTGTGGGCCAGGGTTAGGGTCTGTGTGCCCTGTAGCTGTGGGCCAGGGTTAGGGTCTGTATGCCCTGTGGCTGTGGGCCAGGGTTAGGGTCTGTATGCCCTGTGGCTGTGGGCCAGGGTTAGGGTCTGTATGCCCTGTGGCTGTGGGCCAGGGTTAGGGTTAGGGTCTGTTTGCCCTGTAGCTGTGGGCCAGGGTTAGGGTCTGTATGCCCTGTGGCTGTGGGCCAGGGTAAGGGTCTGTATGCCCTGTGGTTGTGGGCCAGGGTTAGGGTTAGGGTCTGTATGCCCTGTAGCTGTGGGCCAGGGTTAGGGTTAGGGTCTGCTTGCCCTGTGGCTGTGGGCCAGGGTTAGGGTCTGTTTGCCCTGTAGCTGTGGGCCAGGGTTAGGGTCTGCATGCCCTGTGGCTGTGGGCCAGGGTTAGGGTCTGTATGCCCTGTAGCTGTGGGCCAGGGTTAGGGTCTGTATGCCCTGTGGCTGTGGGCCAGGGTTAGGGTCTGTATGCCCTGTGGCTGTGGGCCAGGGTTAGGGTCTGTATGCCCTGTGGCTGTGGGCCAGGGTTAGGGTCTGTATGCCCTGTAGCTGTGCCCCACAGTGAGTTACATACACACACGCACACACACACTCACACGCACGCATGCGGACACGCATGCACACATGAGGTGGAAATTCATGTTTCTATTAATGGAAACAAACACAGCTCTTCATGATAAGCTTTTTCTTATCCAGTTAAGGAAATGGCCCAAATTCTTGTGTATTTGAGTTATTAATACCAAAAGAATTATGCTGTATTTCCTGCAGTTCTCTGATTGGCTGAGGTGGATGGATGTGGAAGTGAAGTCAGATCCAGCCACCAGTTTGGGCCTGTGTGGAGTGCGGGCGGAGTCAGAGGACCAGAGAGGGGAGGTGCCTGGGCCCATGGTTTTTACTAGCATTATTGAGTTCAGACTGGAGTATTTTAAATGTTTAAATTCTCACACTCTTACTGCAAGTCCATATTCTTTGCGGATTTGCAGATATTGTCTCAGTTATGTTAGTTTGGAAATTGGATCAGCTTTCTATTATATATAATGCATATTATGAAGTATATGAACATGGAAAAGTAACATCATAACTGTTGCTTTTTTGATTGTGTTTCTCTCAGGATAATTTAATTCAGTTTGATACACTATGTATTCATTAATAAATTAAATAAATATTGGTAACTGTAAGCAGTACATACATGTCCCTGAGCTCACTCTGCCAAACCCCTGTGCCCCTGTGTGCACACACCATGAGGGGGGTCCCTGAAACTAATAAGTGTCTAAATGGGACATCAGAATCAGTCTCTATCTCAATCTCTGTCTCTCCCTCTCTGGCCTCACTCCTTAGAGGCCTGCTGTAAGCACCGTCTACTGCCTTCTGTCACCATAGTGCTTCACGCAAAACATCACTAACAACCCTTTTTCAACAGGGACTCACCTGACCAGATTTAACACACAAGTTTATGGGACTCCTGAACTACCATTCCCCCATCTGTCCCTCCCTCGTTCTCTTCTTCTTCCTGTGCAGGTAACTCCCCAAAGGATGGGAAACAGCCAGAGTCTTGCAAACCAATTCTGAAGGTGGAGCTCAAAACTACCCGTATCAAGTGAGTGTCACCATGATCACTGCGTTATTTCATACAAACGTGTTACCATGGTCACATAATGTGTTGTAGAGACATGTTATCCTAATCAACTATTGTAACATAGAGACATGTTACCAATGTCACAACTTGTAGCATGGGGACATGATACCATGGTAACACATTGTATCACGGAAACATAGGTGCGATACAGTTGGGGCACCATGGTCTGTGGTAGGGTTAGGGTTAGAGATGCAGACAGCTAGTGTCTGAGCTGGACATGTACCATGCATTCATATTCAGAGGCTCAGTTACTGAGCGAAGACCAAGCTCAGAGGCTCAGTCACTGAGGGAAGACTCGGCTCAGAGGCTCAGTCACTGAGCGAATACTAAGCTCAGAGGCTCAGTCACTGAGGGAATACTAAGCTCAGAGGCTCAGTCACTGAGGGAATACTAAGCTCAGAGGCTCAGTCACTGAGCGAATACTAAGCTCAGAGGCTCAGTCACTGAGCGAATACTAAGCTCAGAGGCTCAGTCACTGAGGGAATACTAAGCTCAGAGGCTCAGTCACTGAGCGAATACTAAGCTCAGAGGCTCAGTCACTGAGGGAAGACTCGGCTCAGAGTCTCAGTCACTGAGCGAATACTAAGCTCAGAGGCTCAGTCACTGAGGGAAGACTCGGCTCAGAGGCTCAGTCACTGAGCGAATACTAAGCTCAGAGGCTGAGTCACTGAGCAAATACTAAGCTCAGAGGCTCAGTCACTGAGCGAATACTAAGCTCAGAGGCTCAGTCACTGAGCGAATACTAAGCTCAGAGGCTCAGTCACTGAGCGAATACTAAGCTCAGAGGCTCAGTCACTGAGGGAAGACTCGGCTCAGAGGCTCAGTCACTGAGCGAATACTAAGCTCAGAGGCTGAGTCACTGAGCAAATAGTAAGCTCAGAGGCTCAGTCACTGAGTGAATACTAAGCTCAGAGGCTCAGTCACTGAGCGAATACTAAGCTCAGAGGCTCAGTCACTGAGGGAAGACTCGGCTCAGAGGCTCAGTAACAGAGCGAATACTAAGCTCAGAGGCTCAGTCACTGAGCGAATACTAAGCTCAGAGGCTCAGTCACTGAGCGAATACTAAGCTCAGAGGCTCAGTCACTGAGGGAAGACTCGGCTCAGAGGCTCAGTCACTGAGGGAATACTAAGCTCAGAGGCTCAGTCACTGAGCGAATACTAAGCTCAGAGGCTCAGTCACTGAGGGAAGACTCGGCTCAGAGGCTCAGTCACTGAGCGAACACTAAGCTCAGAGGCTCAGTCACTGAGCGAATACTAAGCTCAGAGGCTCAGTCACTGAGGGAAGACCCGGCTCAGAGCTTTACATAATAAAGCCCCATTTGGGGAGTAGGAAGAACAAAGATTATGTTTATCTGCTTGTGCTATCAATATTCTGCTGTATCTATCAAACTGAATGACTTCAGCAAATTGGCAGTTCTACATGATTGTGCAAGAGACAATCTGTAAACCCTATTTTCTTCAGTTAAACTCAGTCTAAACAGCAGCTCTTATTGTTGGCTCTGAGTGCATTGTTATGCAGATTGAATACACTCTTGAAATCATTTCCTTAAACAAATTTCTATATTATTTTTTTGTATATTTTTTTTATATCACTGTATATCATTTCCTAAGACCATTTTCCATTTGTTTATGCTTTTAATTACCTTTTAATTATATTTGTTGTCTTTGTATATATTTGACCTCTTCTTTACTATTATTTGTTTTTTATTTTGTATTTCTTGTCATTGATTTCATTTTTATGAAGCACTTTGTACTATATAGAGCTAAAGTTATTGTTATTTCAGTGCCTTTGCTGAAGTCGGGTATCCGACTAAATGAATACATTTATTACACTGTCATTGTAAGAAACTAGGGTCTGTTTGCCCTGTAGCTGTGGGCCAGGGTTAGGGTTAGGGTCTGTTTGCCCTGTGGCTGTGGACCAGGGTTAGGGTCTGTATGCCCTGTGGCTGTGGGCCAGGGTTAGGGTCTGTATGCCCTGTGGCTGTGGGCCAGGGTTAGGGTCTGTATGCCCTGTGGCTGTGGGCCAGGGTTAGGGTCTGTATGCCCTGTAGCTGTGGGCCAGGGTTAGGGTCTGTATGCCCTGTGGCTGTGGGCCAGGGTTAGGGTCTGTATGCCCTGTGGCTGTGGGCCAGGGTTAGGGTCTGTATGCCCTGTGGCTGTGGGCCAGGGTTAGGGTCTGTATGCCCTGTAGCTGTGGGCCAGGGTTAGGGTCTGTATGCCCTGTAGCTGTGGGCCAGGGTTAGGGTCTGTATGCCCTGTGGCTGTGGGCCAGGGTTAGGGTCTGTATGCCCTGTAGCTGTGGGCCAGGGTTAGGGTCTGTATGCCCTGTAGCTGTGGGCCAGGGTTAGGGTCTGTATGCCCTGTAGCTGTGGGCCAGGGTTAGGGTCTGTATGCCCTGTAGCTGTGGGCCAGGGTTAGGGTCTGTATGCCCTGTGGCTGTGGGCCAGGGTTAGGGTCTGTATGCCCTGTGGCTGTGGGCCAGGGTTAGGGTCTGTATGCCCTGTAGCTGTGGGCCAGGGTTAGGGTCTGTATGCCCTGTGGCTGTGGGCCAGGGTTAGGGTCTGTTTGCCCTGTAGCTGTGGGCCAGGGTTAGGGTCTGTATGCCCTGTGGCTGTGGGCCAGGGTAAGGGTCTGTATGCCCTGTGGTTGTGGGCCAGGGTTAGGGTTAGGGTCTGTATGCCCTGTAGCTGTGGGCCAGGGTTAGGGTCTGTATGCCCTGTGGCTGTGGGCCAGGGTTAGGGTCTGTATGCCCTGTAGCTGTGGGCCAGGGTTAGGGTCTGTATGCCCTGTAGCTGTGGGCCAGGGTTAGGGTCTGTATGCCCTGTGGCTGTGGGCCAGGGTTAGGGTCTGTTTGCCCTGTAGCTGTGGGCCAGGGTTAGGGTCTGTATGCCCTGTAGCTGTGGGCCAGGGTTAGGGTCTGTATGCCCTGTGGCTGTGGGCCAGGGTTAGGGTCTGCATGCCCTGTGGCTGTGGGCCAGGGTTAGGGTCTGTATGCCCTGTGGCTGTGGGCCAGGGTTAGGGTCTGTATGCCCTGTGGCTGTGGGCCAGGGTTAGGGTCTGTATGCCCTGTAGATGTGGGCCAGGGTTAGGGTCTGTATGCCCTGTGGCTGTGGGCCAGGGTTAGGGTCTGTATGCCCTGTGGCTGTGGGCCAGGGTTAGGGTCTGTATGCCCTGTGGCTGTGGGCCAGGGTTAGGGTTAGGGTCTGTTTGCCCTGTGGCTGTGGGCCAGGGTTAGGGTCTGCATGCCCTATGGCTGTGGGCCAGGGTTAGGGTCTGTATGCCCTGTGGCTGTGGGCCAGGGTTAGGGTCTGTTTGCCCTGTGGCTGTGGGCCAGGGTTAGGGTCTGTATGCCCTGTGGCTGTGGGCCAGGGTTAGGGTTAGGGTCTGTATGCCCTGTGGCTGTGGGCCAGGGTTAGGGTCTGTATGCCCTGTAGCTGTGGGCCAGAGTTAGGGTCTGTATGCCCTGTAGCTGTGGGCCAGGGTTAGGGTCTGTATGCCCTGTGGCTGTGGGCCAGGGTTAGGGTCTGTATGCCCTGTAGCTGTGGGCCAGGGTTAGGGTCTGTTAAAATGAATACATTTATTACACTGTGATTGTGTAACATAGTATTAGGTAACTTCACTGTAGGCAGCATATGTATGTATCCAACTCCTACATGGGAACAAAAATATACTATTTTTTTTTTATTTTGTTCTCAAGAAAAACAGACCCACTATCCCAGAGTGTTTTGGCTGAATAGCAGAAGCGTATCTGCTGCTGAAGTGAAAACACTCTTTGTAGAAGTCTTTGCGATCGTGCTGCTTTTTTCTTTGAGTGAACCGCTTTAGATAGTTTTGGGATTAAGTCTGACAGATCATTTATTTTACATAAATTTTCATAAATTCATTATTTAGGAACATACTGTCAAGAGTATTAAGTGTCATTGAAAGATAGAGCTGGAAGCATTCCCGGCCTGTGCCCACAGATACTCTGATATGCAAATACACACCGTGTGTGGGAATACTTAGATCACAGCTGCCTCTCTCCTCCAGGCAGAGCTACACACTCAGGTATTTAACTGTAAATATTAATACATAAATATAATAATACACAATTTCATAAAGTTATCTTTATATTTAATTTGTTATCATTTTTTTCCTTGCAGAGTGGCTGCATGCAGAGTGGCTGCATGCAGAGTGGCTGCATGCAGAGTGGCTGCATGCAGAGTGGCTGCATGCAGAGCTGTCATTCTGCGGGATAATTTACTGCAGTTACTATCGCTTAACTCTGTCCAGCACTGCTTGTCATTATGTACCAATGCAATTACACAATCACAGATTTAGATTCAGAATGACAACACAAAAGACAGTGAAATAGCCATGAGCATGTCTGTAGCATGGGACAGTGGTATGAGTATGTCTGTAGTGTTGGACAGTGGTACGGACATATCTGTAGTGTGAGACAGTGGTATGGGTGTATCTGCAGTGTGAGACAGTGGTATAGGCATGCCTGTATCGTTTGACAGTGGCATGTGCGTGTTTGTACACTGATGGTATCCAAATGTCTGTGTTGCAGTAATGAGCCATTTGTGATCTTTTCCGGAGGCCTAGCCTATGACAAGGCTGGCAGGAGGCCCACGCTGACCATCATGCACGGCAAAGCCATCACAGTGCTGGAGATGGACCACCCCATCGTGGACTTCCTGGTGATGTGTGAGACACCCTATGCTAACGGTGAGAAGGGTGCACACAGTGTGGTAACAGTGAGAGGGGTGCACATTGTATGTTAATGTTGAGCAGGGTGCACACAGTATGCTAACAGTGTGTTTGTGTGGGTGTATGCACATGCGTGTGTGTCTGTGTGTGTGCGTGCGTTTGGGTGTGTATGTGTGTGTGTGTGCGAGCATATTTGTGTGTGGATGTGTGTTTGGATGTGGGTGGGTGAGTGTGTGTTTGGGTGTGGATGTGTGTTTGGGTGTGTTTGTGTATCTTGGTGCAGAGGTGCAGGAGCCATACGCAGTGGCAGTCCTGCTGGAGAAGGACCTGATTGTGCTGGATCTGACACAGAGCAGGTGAGAAACAAGAGGATAGGGGGTGGGCTTTGCCTTGTGGGGGGGTCGCTGGCATAGCTGTGTCTCCAGCTAGACTAACCGGGGGGGCTCACTCACATGACACTCACATTCTCACACTGATATGATCAGACACTCACATCCTCTCACTGATATGATCAGACACTCACATCCTCTCACTGATATGATCAGACACTCACATTCTCACACTCATATGAGCAGACACTCACATTCTCTCACTGATATGATCAGACACTCACATCCTCTCACTGATATGATCAGACACTCACATCCTCTCACTGATATGATCAGACACTCACATCCTCTCACTGATATGAGCAGACACTCACATCCTCTCACTGATATGATCAGACACTCACATAATCTCACTGATATGATCAGACACTCACATCCTCACGCTGCTGCTGCTCACACAGAGTCACCAGTGTTTCCAGGCAAGTGACCCCAGTGGGAGAATCAATAGTTTTTTGGTTTGATTCAGTCAGGAGGGATTCGGTTTGATTCAGTTAGGAATTACTCAGTTTGATTCAGTCAGGAGTGCTTCCAGACAGTAAAATGTTACACTGAGGTAGCTGTACTGTGAAAGTGTCGAAACAATTTTGGAATTTATTCTATCACAGTCATTTAATTAAATTTGCTCAATATGATGCACATTTTAAAGTAGGTTTCAGCTGCCAGACCACTGAGGCCATAGCGATTAGCACTTAATGCAGTCTTTGGGTGGTGGGGGATCCTACCAAGTAGTTACAGAGTGTAAAATTTTCATTTGAAAATGCTCCATAAAATCAGTTCACAATCATCCTTTGCATTTGGGTTTCCTGATGGCAGAAATGGTATCCTTGGTAAGTCTAGTGTCTCCAGAGGTCAGAAGGGAGCAGCACTGATCCACTGCTCTAGATGGGCAATTGTCAGTTTGTTATACAAATCTTTAATAAAATATTTTGTTTTGTGTCCAATAGTTTATTAATGTGGTAAATGTGTTTGTTGATATCTTATTTTTGTGATATCATGCTGTCCTGAAAGGTTGTGTTTACTGGATAATATCTGTGCCTGAATCTGTCATTGATGGATGTGGTCTGCAGCTTCCCCCTCTTTGAGAATCCGTACCCCATGGGCCTGCACGAGTCCCCAGTCACCTGTACTGCTTACTTCGCAGACTGCTCCCCTGACCTAATACCTGCACTCTACTCCATGGGCACCAAACACAAAAAACAAGGCTACACCACCAAGGTGAAGGAGCATGTATGCCTGTGTCCTCTGACTCTGCTCAATCAATCAGTCAATCAATTATTTAATCTATCTGTGTTTTCTGTTCCTTACAGTTAAGGTTTAACTCAGAGTTCAGGGTTTTTCCTGTGTTATAGTGCCTAAGACTGCATTCAGGCTAATGGGTGTGTCTGAGCTTTGTGGCAGGATAATCCAGAAAGGAAAGGATTCTCCAGCACATGCTGGGTCTTTGGCAGTTATTTTATCATGGAGAGAATGAGAGTCCAAGCTTGGGGTAGCATGGGATCCCATCTTCTGGGGTAATGTTAGGTTTCAGTTTCTGGGGGATCTCTTAATTGCAGTTTTTAGAGTAGTGTATAAATTCAGTTTCTGGTATGTAATGTCAAATTCTGGGATAGTTTATTATTTCAGCTTCAGGGGGTGCATGTTATTTAGCATTTTTCCTCTTCTAGCCTCCCTTTTGGAGATGGGTGGATGCTGGGCTACAGTGACTGAAGCTTGTATTCTGCTCATTCATATGCAAATCAGAAAGCATTTGGCAACAGTTGCAGATTAAAATCAAATGTTTTTATGGAAAGATTTAAATAGCAAACATGTGGAATGTTTATGTTAAATATGCGTCTCTGTTAAATCACAGTGAGTAAATGCTGCAGCCTTATTTTTCTTTTGGCTGTTTTTGGGGGGCCAGGACTGGCCAGTGAACGGGGGAACCTGGAATCTGGGGGCACAGACCTTCCCAGAGATCATCATTACAGGGTGAGCAACAACCACTCTCTGTGCAGCTGCAGTGTGTGTGCGTGCATGTGTGTATGTGTCTGCATGCGTTAGTGCATGTGTGTATGTGTCTGCATGCGTTAGTGCATGTGTGTATGTGTCTGCATGCATTAGTGCACGTGTATGTGTCTGCATGCGTTAGTGCATGTGTGTATGTGTCTGCATGCGTTAGTGCATGTGTGTATGTATCTGCATGCGTTAGTGCATGTGTTTATGTATCTGCATGCATTAGTGCACGTGTTTATGTATCTGCATGCATTAGTGCATGTGTTTATGTATCTGCATGCATTAGTGCATGTGTGTATGTATCTGCTTGCGTTAGAGCATGTGTGTATGTATCTGCTTGCGTTAGTGCATGTGTGTATGTATCTGCATGCGTTAGTGCATGTGTGCATGTATCTGCATGCGTTAGTGCATGTGTTTATGTATCTGCATGCGTTAGTGCATGTGTGTATGTATCTGCATGCGTTAGTGCATGTGTTTATGTATCTGCATGCATTAGTGCATGTGTGTATGTATCTGCATGCATTAGTGCATGTGTTTATGTATCTGCATGCATTAGTGCATGTGTGTATGTATCTGCTTGCGTTAGCGCATGTGTGTATGTATCTGCATGGGTTAGTGCATGTGTGCATGTATCTGGTTGCGTTAGTGCATGTGTGTGCATCTGTGAGTGTGCATTGTGCATGTGTAGTGTTTGTGTGTATGTATATCTGTGTGTGCATGTGTTTATGTATCTGCATGCGTTAGTGCATGTGTGTATGTATCTGCATGGGTTAGTGCATGTGTGCATGTATCTGGTTGCGTTAGTGCATGTGTGTGCGTCTGTGAGTGTGCATTGTGCATGCGTAGTGTTTGTGTGTATGTATATCTGTGTGTGCATGTGTGGGCATATGTGTGTATGTGAGTGTGTGCATGAGTATCATCTGTAGATAAAGATGGCCTGAGACTGAAGTATCCAGAGTGTTATTGGAAAACTTATTGTATATGAATGTGAGGTAATGCTGGTGTTTTGATGCACTGAATTTGGCTCCTCCACTCTCACCTGCAGGCATGCAGATGGATCAGTCAAGTTTTGGGACGCTACCGCCAGTAAGTGACTTGCCAGGTGCTGTCTTCCTTTAAAACTCTCAGCAGACCCGAGCACTGGGTTATTGCTCGATTTTGCCTTTCACATAAAACTAAATCTAACACAATCCTCCATTTCACCATTTTAACTGAAGCAACAGTGTAGTATAATGGAGTAAAATGGAGTATAATGGAATAAAATGGAGTAAAATGGAGTATAATGGAGCATAATGGCTAGAGAGTTGAACAAGGCACTAAACCTGAAGTGCTTCAGTAAAATGCAGCTGTGTGTGTGTGTGTGTGTGTGTGTGTGTGTGTGTGTGTGTGTGTGTGTGTTTGCGTGCGTGCATGTGTGTAAATGTGTATGTGAAAAAATGTACTATAAGGAGGTGAGTGGCACAGCAGTGTGTGTGTGTGTGTTTCTCTGTGTGTGTGTCTGTGTGTGTGTGTGTGTTTCTCTGCGTGCGTGCATGTGTGTAAATAGTAGTGACTAAAATGTATGCTGTACAAGTTGCTCTGGATTACGCCTCCTATATTTTACTATAACGTTTGAGGCTCCACTCAGGAATTTCCTCTATTCTGCCATTGAACTTTGGGGTAGGGCTTGTGGGCTAGTCATCTGACCACTTAATTTCAATTATTGATTTATGTCAGTTCATTTTAATGGAGAAAATTATATGGGCCTGCAATCTTGTTATTTAAGGGACTATGAATATGGCAACACTAACAAGATCCACACTAAGCATGAGCTAAGTGCTGGATTAATGTATGCACTTGTAAATACAAGTGTTACATGAAGGTGAAGAAGATGATTATGAAATTACTTTGAAATAGAAATGAATGTTCTCCCTGTCCCTATCCTGTTCCTTCTCCCCATCCTTCTCCTTGTCCTCATCCTGCTCCCTGTCCCCATCCTGCTACCTGACCCCATCCTGCTCCCTGTCTTCATCCTGCTCCATGTCCCCATCCTGCTCCATGTCCCCATCCTGCTCCCTGATCCCATCCTGCTCCCTGTCCCCATCCTGCTCCCTGTCTTCATCCTGATCCTGCTCCATGTCCCCATCCTGCTCCATGTCCCCATCCTGCTCCCTGACCCCATCCTGCTCCCTGTCTTCATCCTGCTCCCTGTCCCCATCCTGCTCCCTGTCTTCATCCTGCTCCCTGTCCCCATCCTGCTCCCTGTCCCCATCCTGCTCCCTGTCCCCATCCTGCTCCCTGTCTTCATCCTGCTCCCTGTCCCCATCCTGCTCCCTGACCCCATCCTGCTCCCTGTCTTCATCCTGCTCCATGTCCCCATCGTGCTCCCTGACCCCATCCTGCTCCCTGTCTTCATCCTGCTCCATGTCCCCATCCTGCTCCCTGTCCCCATCCTGCTCCTTGTCCCCATCCTGCTCCCTGTCCCCATCCTGCTACCTGACCCCATCCTGCTCCCTGTCTTCATCCTGCTCCCTGACCCCATCCTGCTCCATGTCCCCATCCTGCTCCCTGTCTTCATCCTGCTCCCTGACCCCATCCTGCTCCATGTCCCCATCCTGCTCCCTGTCTTCATCCTGCTCCATGTCCCCATCCTGCTCCCTGCTGTTCTGGCCCATGCCTGCTTGCTGCTCTCTCAGTGTCCATGCAGATGCTGTACAAGCTGAAGAGCTGCAAGGTGTTTGAGAAGCCAAAGGCAGGGGAGGGGTGGGGGGCGGAGCTTGTGGAGCCGGACCCATATGCTGTGCAGATGGTCAGCTGGTGCCAGCAGAGCCGGCTCCTCTGTGTGGCGGGAATCTCAGCTCACGTCATCCTCTACCGCTTCAGCCGACAAGAAGCCACCATAGAGATCACAGTGAGTTACTGTGAACCATAGAGACCACATAGAGATCACAATAATATACATTAATATACAATAATATACATTAATATACATTGATATAGCCCAAATATATCACATCTTCATGAATGAGAGTAACAGAAAGTGCAATGTGTGTGCATGTATTTTTTCCATTCTGGGTGTGTTTATGTTGATGAGTGTATGTGTGTGTATTTATTTTTATGTTGATGTATGTGTATGTTCCTGTGTGTGTGTGTGTGTGTGTGTGTCCTTGCTGCTGACTGTATTTGTGTCTTTGTGGCAGGCCATGGAGATTGGGCTGCAGAGGGATGTTGAGGGCACCCTCACACCATCAGAAACAGACAGTAGTGCTGGCCGCTCTCACCCACCCGGGAGCCCCCAGAACATTCCAGACAACATCACCTGCCTCAGGTGGGTGCCATGGCAACACTGTCAGTTTCAGCATCATTTGCCTTGCCTGTGTGTGATGTCTGAGGTTCTGTATGGATGTCTGAGGATGTTTTTTTCTGTGCACTTCTGAGGGTTTGCGTCTGTTTGAGTGTGTGTCTTAGGGGTTGATTTACCAAAACCCATTAGAAGGAGAGTTAATTTGCATATATACCAAAATTATGTTACAATATCTGTTGCTCAATGACAGCAGTCATATAATTGATTGGATGTGTTTTAATACCTGCTTCCCATTCATAGTGAAATGCAAATACCGGTACCTTTTATTTAAAGCATGCATTCCTCTTTGCACGTTGTAAGTTGAATAGCGTATGCCTTTTTCTGCATGTGGTAACAGATTTCATACACCTTTTATACACCTTAAAACCTGTAATAAATTGCCCCATTGGTGTGGTGATGTTTTTTGATAATTAGTTATTGCCCCATTGGTGTGGTGATGTTTTTTGATAATTAGTTATTGTTGTGTTTGTATTTTTGGTCAGCCTCTGAGTGACTCATTACTGAAAGCTCCGTGTCCTTCACATCTCAGCTCTCCTCTTCAGTGTGCAGAGCTTGTGCTGTGATTGAAAGTAGCACTCCTCTCTCTCTCTCTTTCTCTCTGTCTCGCTCTCTCCTTCTCTCTCTCATTCTCTCTCTCTCTCTCTCTCTCTGTCTCTCTCTCTCTTTCTCTCTCTCTCTCTCTCTCTCTCTCTGTCTCGCTCTCTCTCTCTCTCTCTCTCTCTCTCTCTCTCTCTCTCTCTCTCTCTCTCTCTCTCTCTCTCTCTCTCTCTCTCTCTCTCTCTCTCTCTTTCTCTCACTCTCTCTCTCTCTCTCTGTCTCTCTCTCTCTCATATTCTTTCACTGAGCTGCTTGTACTGAACATGCTGTGCTTTTCATCATTGCAAAGCATTCATTTAGAAATAAAAAATTAAAATTCACTCTCTGCTCATTCGTTCCTTCTCTGTTCAAGTCAGCTCCAGTTAATTCTATTTCACTTTACTGCCATGACAAACAGGAGATGTTGCTTTGTCAAAGCATTGAATAATAAGAACAATTTCATAATAAATATTTTATCAAGGTAGTCACAGTACAAATGTCAAAACAAAGAAATGAGGAGATAGTATACAACAATAATAACATGATAATCTCTCTTTTTATGCAAAGATGTCATGTTTTTTTCTTCCCCCTTTTTTATACAGCAAATTATGCATGTGTTAGTGCTAACCCTAACCCTTTTATATTCTATTTATTTTATCTAACTGCATTTACTTTGTTTTTAATGTGTCACTCCTTAGTGTTTCATTGTTAATTGTTTTGGCTTTGGCAATATTGGTTGTATTCAGCCATGCCAATAAAGCATTGTTCAATTGAAACTGAATTGATAATCTCTCTCCCTCCCTCTCTCTTTCCCTTTCAATTCAGTTCAAACTCTTGTCTCTCTACCTCTCTCCTTCTCCCTCTCTCTCCACCTCCATAACTCTCTCCCTCTCCCCTCCCTCTCTCCTTCTCTCTCTTCCTCTGACTTCATCCCTCCCTCTCTCGTTCCCCCTCCCTCTTTCTCTTTCTCTCACTCCCTCCTTCTCTCTCTATCTGTCTCTCTCTCTCAATTCAATTCAATTCAAATGAGTTTTATTGGTATAACCATACATCAGCATAGCATTGCCAAAGCAATCATTTACATGAAGTGTAACAATATTGTCAACATTAATTTATATACACATACATCACAGAAGAGAGAAAATACTGAGAACATCCAATAACTGCAGTATGTTGCTCTCTGTCTCTCAGGCTATGGCATGCCATCACAAATTGGGCAGCAAGAGCTGCTGTGTGTCCCTCTCCCAAAATAATTAGCATTTTTGCCATGTTGTTTAAATAAAATCAGGGATTAAATTAAATTTTGCAAATAATTGCTTTCTGATTTCCAAATATTTTTTACAGTGTAAGAGGAAGTGCACCTCTGTCAAACAGTGACCACATATTTGTTCTTTTGGTTACCATGTTTTTTTGGTTCTGCCCTTTTCACTGGCTGGGCTGCAGTCACTGACCCTGTACTTGGTAAGGATCTGTCATTGCTTTGTATCTCTGACAGAGAACAGATACTCTACTAAATGATAGTCTCTTTTTAGGGCTCAATAGCAGTCAAGTTTACTGTGTGTTTTAGTTACATCATACCAATATTCCAGATAGGAGGCTTTGGTTAGTTTAATCATTTGGTTTACTCTGATTGTTTGCTAGTAAGCAGTGCTGGTTTGAAGCTGATGTGTGTTTTTAGTCAGTGTTGTTAGAGGGTTAGTGAGCTTCAGTACCAGCTGGCTGAGGGTGCTGACTTCTTGTGCTTTTATTGCAGTGTCTTTTAGGTTTAAATTGAGGTGCTTAATTTCAGAGGGGTAAAGGGACTGCATGCATTATGTGGGAAGAATTTTTCAGCAAAATTCTATATGCAGGGTCTCTGTTGGACGTTTGTCCCATTTAGAATAGTTCTGTTCACTGAGTGGACCCCATATCTCACATCCATACAGCGCAATGGGCTGGAGAATGGGCTGGAGAAATAGAAATAGAAAACACTCTCTCCCTCCCACCCCCAGGGTGAAGAGCAGGCCAGTGCGGATGCCTGCGGGTTACCAGGCTGAGCTTGTGGTGCAGGTGCTCAGGGTGGATGGGGAGCCTCCTGAGCAGATAACCAGCCTGGAGCTCAACTCCGCCTACGGCCTGTGAGCTCTGTTCACCCCCCTCAGACCCGCCCCTTTCTCACACCCCACCCGTACCCTCCCTGAGACCCCGCCCCTTTCTCACACCCCACCCATACCCTCCCTGAGACCCCGCCCCTTTTCCCTTTTCTCACACCCCACCTGAACCCTCCCTGAGACCCCGCCTCTTTCTCATACTATGCCTATACCCTGCACCCGGACCCCTCCTTTGTGTGTGTCTGTGAGTGTGTGAGTGTATGTTACACGTAGACTGGCCCTTGGGGAACTGTAAGGGTGTGTGTGTGTGTGTGTGTCACACATAGACTGGCCCTGGGGAACTGTAAGGGTTTGGCTGTGTGAGTGTGAGTGTGTGTGTGTGTGTGTGTGTCACACACAGACTGGCTCTGGGGAACTGTAATGGTTTGGTGGTGTGTGTGTGTGTGTGTGTGTGTCACACGTAGACTGGTCCTGGGGAACTGTAGCGGTTTGGTGGTGTGTGTGTGTGTGTGTGTCACACGTAGACTGGCCCTGGGGAACTGTAACGGTTTGGTGGTGTGTTTGTGTCACACGTAGACTGGCCCTGGGGAACTGTAACGGTTTGGCGGTGGTGGATTTCCTGCAGAAGAGCGTTGTTCTCTGCATGAGCACGCTGGAGCTGTACGGCCCCAACGATCCCTACCAGCGCCTCACACGCTCCCCCCGCAGGAACCGACAGCTTACTGCAGGTACTGACAGCGTAGGAACATTTGCATACACAACCAAGCACACTTAGACACACACAAATGCACACACACACAGCCAAGCACACTTAGGCACACAAACACGCACACACACACACACACACACACACACAGCCAAGCACACTTAGGCACACATGAGTGCACGCTCACACTTAGATTCACACCCCATCACTGACCCAGAGACTCCACCCCCCACACTCACACCCCATCACTGACCCAGAGACACACCCCCCCCACACTCACACCCCATCCCTGACCCAGAGACACTCGACCCCCCCACACTCACACCCCATCCCTGACCCAGAGACTCCACCCCCCCACACTCACACCCCATCACTGACCCAGAGAGACTCCACCCCCCCACACTCACACCCCATCACTGACCCAGAGAGACTCGACCCCCCCACACTCACACCCCATCCCTAACCCAGAGACTCCACCCCCCACACTCACACCCCATCACTGACCCAGAGACTCCACCCCCCCACACACTCACACCCCATCACTGACCCAGAGACTCCACCCCCACACTCACACCCCATCACTGACCCAGAGACTCCACCCCCCCACACTCACACCCCATCACTGACCCAGAGAGACTCCACCCCCCCACACTCACACCCCATCCCTAACCCAGAGAGACTCGACCCCCCCACACTCACACCCCCATCACTGACCCAGAGACTCCACCCCCCCACCCACTCACACCCCATCACTGACCCAGAGACTCCACCCCCCCACACTCACACCCATCACTGACCCAGAGACTCCACCCCCCACACACTCGCACCCCATCACTGACCCAGAGAGACTCCACCCCCCCACACACTCACACCCCATCACTGACCCAGAGACTCCACCCCCCCACACTCACACCCCATCACTGACCCAGAGAGACTCCACCCCCCCACACTCACACCCCATCACTGACCTAGAGAGACTCCACCCCCCCACACTCACACCCCATCACTGACCTAGAGAGACTCCACCCCCCCACACTCACACCCCATCACTGACCCAGAGAGACTCCACCCCCCCACACTCACACCCCATTACTGACCCAGAGAGACTCCACCCCCGCACACTCACACCTCATCACTGACCCAGAGACTCCACCCCCCCACACTCACACCCCATCCCTAACCCTGAGACTCCACCCCCAAACACACTCACACCCCATCCCTAACCCTGAGACTCCACCCCCCCACACTCACACCCCATCACTCACCCAGAGACTCCACCCCCCCACACACTCACTACCCATCACTGACCCAGAGAGACTCGACCCCCCCACACACTCACACCCCATCACTGACCCAGAGACTCCACCCCCCCACACTCGCACCCCATCACTGACCCAGAGAGACTCCACCCCCCCACACTCACACCCCATCACTGACCCAGAGAGACTCCACCCCCCCCACTCACACCCCATCCCAAACCCAGAGACTCCACCCCCCCACACTCACACCCCATCACTGACCCAGAGACTCCACCCCCCCACACTCACACCCCATCACTGACCCAGAGACTCCACCCCCCACACTCACACCCCATCCCTAACCCAGAGACTCCACCCCCCCACACTCACACCCCATCACTGACCCAGAGACTCCACCCCCCACACACTCGCACCCCATCACTGACCCAGAGACTCCACCCCCCCACACTCACACCCCATCACTGACCCACACAGGCTAAAACATTCTTCAAACCCCCCCCCCCTTATTCCACCTTTCACTAAATATGCAAATCAGAAAATATGCATACCCTAAAACAGATACAATCATAATTTTACAATGTCACTGTAATGCTATTATAATGTTACCATAATATTGTCCAAAAATGATGTTTGACAGAAAACATAAAAATCCTAAGATTTCTGATTTGATGTACATAATTTACAGTAAGGCTTGTGACCAGGTTCCACAGGAGCCCTGCTGCCTGTAACCCCCCTGCTCCACAAGAGCCCTGCTGCCTGTAACCCCCCTGCTCCACAAGAGCCCTGCTGCCTGTAACCCCCCTGCTCCACAAGAGCCCTGCTGCCTGTAACCCCCCTGCTCCACAAGAGCCCTGCTGCCTGTAACCCCCCTGCTCCACAAGAGCCCTGCTGCATGGAAGTCACAGAAACTTTAGTCTGATCCTTCATCTGATTGATCATTTGGCCAGAAACGATTGCTTCAGCCTGGCCATCAAATTTACTGTGCTGTGGATGTGTCTCTGAAAGCCATTATATCAAATGGGAACCTTAGACTGTGTTAAGATGCAAACAGGCTGTTCAGCCCAGTGGGGCCAGCATATGTTTATCTGCAGGTTGCAGTGGGTGTCTGTATGCTGCAGTGTTCCTGGTATTTGGCTGTGCTGGGACTCCAGCGTGGATGTGGAAGGGTCCTCATTCTGCCTTCTCTCCCCCTCACCCCCACATTTAGGTTTCACTCTCCTTTTCACTCTGGCCTTGTTATTCTTTCTCTCCCCTGGGGCTCCTGTGCTGGCATGGTCTCTGCAGACAGCGTTCGTATGCGTGGCCTGTATAACTTTCACTCACATTCAAAGAAAAGGATCCGTACATCGTGTCAGGGTAAGTGCTGGTTAATTGTGGGCGGGGCTATAGTTTGGACTGGGCATGTGTCCTGCCAATCTAAGGGTCAGTCTCTGGTTTCTGTGAGGCATTATGGGTGGGGCTGTGGTCCATGCGTCCTGCCAGTCTAAGGGTCAATCTCTGGTTTCTGGGAGGCATTATAGGTGGGGCTGTGGTCCATGCGTCCTGCCAGTCTAAGGGTCAATCTCTGGTTTCTTTGAACCAAATTCAGCGAGAATCATATGTTGCAGATGAGGGTTCTTTTTTGAATTACTTATAATTTAAGAATGTATCATGTGTACTGTATACATGTGATGAAAAGCCATTGGAAACATGCCATGATAATAGTGTAGTAGTCTTTCAGATTACAAAATTAATCCTTTTCTATAAATACAAAATGTCAAATAAGAAATTCGAGCATGTACTTTTTAGGGTTTTCAAGAAAGTCAAGAACATATTAAGTGATTGTAAGTTTATCCATTAAACATTCAGAAGTTTTGTTGGGATACTCTGTTCTCCCTGTGTTGAATAATTAATTGGTTTAGCTCTAAATCCATGAGGTGTGTCGGACAGCCAGTGCAGCATTTCTAGGGAAAAGGTGAAGGGAATAAGGTCAGAGCTACTTTCAACACTATGACATGCGATTGACTGTGCAAAGT
Source organism: Albula glossodonta (assembly GCA_019788955.1). Classification (NCBI taxonomy): domain Eukaryota; kingdom Metazoa; phylum Chordata; class Actinopteri; order Albuliformes; family Albulidae; genus Albula; species Albula glossodonta. The sequence continues at coordinate 21,885 of JAFBMS010001423.1, forward strand.
TAACCCTAACCCTAACCCTTTCAACACTATGACATGCGATTGACTGTGCTAAATTAACCCTAACCCTAACCCTTTCAACACTATGACATGCGATTGACTGTGCGAAATTAACCCTAACCCTAACCCTTTCAACACTATGACATGCGATTGACTGTGCGAAATTAGCCCTAACCCTAACCCTTTCAACACTATGACATGCGATTGACTGTGCGAAATTAACCCTAACCCTGACCCTTTCAACACTACGACATGCGATTGACTGTGCGAAATTAACCCTAACCCTAACCCTTTCAACACTATGACATGCGATTGACTGTGCGAAATTAACCCTAACCCTAACCCTTTCAACACTATGACATGCGATTGACTGTGTGAAATTAACCCTAACCCTAACCCTTTCAACACTATGACATGCGATTGATTGTGGGAAATTAACCCTAACCCTAACCCTTTCAACACTATGACATGCGATTGACTGTGCGAAATTAACCCTAACCCTAACCCTTTTAACACTATGACATGCGATTGACTGTGCAAAGTGAACCCTAACCCTTTCAACACTATGACATGCGACTGACTGTGCGAAATGAACCCTAACCCTTTCAACACTATGACATGCGATTGACTGTGCGAAATTAACCTTAACCCTTTCAACACTATGACATGCGATTGACTGTGCGAAATTAACCCTAACCCTTTCAACACTATGACATGCGATTGACTGTGCGAAATTAACCTTAACCCTTTCAACACTATGACATGCGATTGACTGTGCGAAATTAACCCTAACCCTTTCAACACTACGACGTGCGATTGACTGTGTGAAACTCAAGATTCAGTTCCAGTTCCTTGTTTCTTGAAATGTAGTTCCTTGTTCCTCGTTCCTAGTTGTGAGTTTCAAGTTTCAGGTCCAGGTTTTGCCCTACAGAATATGACTGCACCTTGAAGCAGGGGAATGTACACAGCATAATGTAACTGCCCCATACATTGGGCAGGGAGTGGCCCTTCTCTCAGCAGTGTCTCTGTGTAGTTATTGCCCTTGACCATTAACCCATAGGTGACAGGGTGTGAGACTCAGGTAAGAGACTTCAGTAACAACACTGTCCAAGCTGCATAAATTAAATGACTGAGCTATAGACGTTCAGCCACTCATCCAAATAGATAATCAGTCAAAATCTGTTACCTCTTGTAAAAGTTAATAAACAAATGCATCGGTAGCACAGTGCACAGTTCAGACTAAATGAGCTGTGTGTTATATAGACTAAAAAAGCTGTGTGATATGCCGATGAAATGAGCTGTGTGAGCTGTGTGATATGCAGACTAAATGAGCTGTATGATATGCAGACTAAATGAGCTGTGTGATATGCAGACTAAATGAGCTGTGTGATATGCAGACTAAATGAGCTGTGTGACATGCAGACTAAATGAGCTATGTGATATGCAGACTAAATGAGCTGTGTGATATGCAGACCAAATGAGCTGTGTGTTATATAGTCTATAAGAGCTGTGTTGTCTCTCACATGCCTTCCCTGCTGCTTGGCTGCTTCAGGTCTAATGTAACTCTCCGATGGCCAGGTGCCCTCAGAGATGGAACGAATAAGAGCGCCCACCTCCGGTACATGACCCCTTCCTTTTAGCCTTGTTCACTAACTAGCAGCCTCTCTCATTGGTCTAATTTTGTGTGTGTGTGTGTGTGTGTGTGTGTGTGTGTGTGTGGGTGTGTGTGTGTGTGTGTGTGTGTGTGTGTGTGTGTGTGTGTGAGAGAGAGAGAGAGAGAGAGAGACACATTGTGTAATGGTTTGTGAGTATGTGATTTTGTTTGCATGTGTGTGGTGGAGGCAGAGGCTGTGCAGATTCAGAGTGCTGTAACTGAAGGTTGGTTGTGGTGCAGTGTTTATTATTGGTAGTTTAATGACGCTGTTAGGTTGTAATTATGTTGTAGTACATTATACTCAGGCAGGTGAGATGCAGCTCCATCCTTTGATGACAGCCTGGTGATGTCTCCACAGAGAGACTGCTCAGCTCACACCTGATGGCTGAATTTCAGTGACAGGCACCTGACAGAGAGCTGCTGTACCTCCTGTTTCACTTAAATATTAACAGCTATGGTCTTCAGTTTGCTGAATACCTTTCTGTGTATGCATTCCTGGCTAACAGGAGACAGCGTAACAAAAAATGTAGAGAACGGGGCATTTTACACTTGTGTAAATCTTTTTGGAGTGCAAGAAGAGCACAGAATTTCATCATGCTAACACTAACACCCCATTATCCTAATGCTATCACCATGCTGTATGTATTTCAGTCCCTCTCACTGAGCCGCAGGACATAGCTGAACCCATGACCAACCTAAAGGCCAGCCAGTACAGCCCAGTCTTTCACCTGCTGGACAACGGTAAGAATGAGTCCCTGGGTTGGGGTGGTACCAACGGTAAGAATGAGTCCCTGGGTTAGGGTGGTACCAACGGTAAGAATGAGTCCCTGGGTTGGGGTGGTACCAATGGTAAGAAAGAGTCCCTGGGTTGGGGTGGTACCAACGGTAAGAATGAGTCCCTGGGTTGGGGTGGTACCAACGGTAAGAATGAGTCCCTGGGTTGGGGTGGTACCAACGGTAAGCATGAGTCCCTGGGTTAGGGTGGTACCAAGAGGGCAGGGGCCTGTCAGGATGTCGAGCCAGGGATGGAGAGCTTGGCCTGTTGTGGGTGGAGCTTGTTGAAGGAGGGGCTTATTGGGGGTGGAACGTGATGCATGCATTTGCCCCCCTGGTCTGAGGAATCCTACTCTATGGGCTGGAAGCTTAGCGCGATGTAATCCAGGCAGGTTACATGTGGGACAGGAGGAGCAACACAGTGTTACGGTACACTCTGTGTGTGGTGACAATAGAGACAGTGCGTGGAGTTTGATCAGGCCTGTGCACGAAGGTGGCTCATGTAATTTACAAACTAAACCTCTCTTTGGGATTACGAGAAGTGCTGTTTTCCACAAAAGCTAATTTTCTGGCTGTTATTACATTTCTGGACGAACATCCTCACCTTTCTGTGCATAAATTGAAAATGGAAGAGACTGAAATACTCATGCTCCTTACATAGAGTTAATTAATTACAAAGATCCCATATAATCCAAAAGCGAACTAACCATCTAACCACTGCTGACTCTCCAAACAGTACTCCCAAAAGGCCCACCTCCCACATGGGGCTGGCAGCTCCTCTGCCATTCTGAATACATCCCCTTCAAAGCTGGAAATGCCAGTACAGAAATATGAGGAACAGACCGTAAGAGAGTGTTTACACCAGAGAGCTGAATACGAGCCCATGAGAGCACTGCCCTGCACAGAATACGGGCCCATGAGAGCACTACCCTGCACAGAATACGAGCCCATGAGAGCACTACCCTGCACAGAATACGAGCCCATGAGAGCACTACCCTGCACAGAATACGAGCCCATGAGAGCACTACCCTGCACAGAATACGAGCCCATGAGAGCACTGCCCTGCACAGAATACGAGCCCATGAGAGCACTACCCTGCACAGAATACGAGCCCATGAGAGCACTGCCCTGCACAGAATACGAGCCCATGAGAGCACTACCCTGCACAGAATACGAGCCCATGAGAGCACTACCCTGCACAGAATACGAGCCCATGAGAGCACTACCCTGCACAGAATACGAGCCCATGAGAGCACTACCCTGCACAGAATACGAGCCCATGAGAGCACTGCCCTGCACAGAATACGAGCCCATGAGAGCACTGCCCTGCACAGAATACGAGCCCATGAGAGCACTACCCTGCACAGAATACGAGCCCATGAGAGCACTACCCTGCACAGAATACGAGCCCATGAGAGCACTACCCTGCACAGAATACGAGCCCATGAGAGCACTGCCCTGCACAGAATACGAGCCCATGAGAGCACTGCCCTGCACAGAATACGAGCCCATGAGAGCACTGCCCTGCACAGAATACGAGCCCATGAGAGCACTACCCTGCACAGAATACGAGCCCATGAGAGCACTACCCTGCACAGAATACGAGCCCATGAGAGCACTGCCCTGCACAGAATACGAGCCCATGAGAGCACTGCCCTGCACAGAATACGAGCCCATGAGAGCACTACCCTGCACAGAATACGAGCCCATGAGAGCACTACCCTGTTGTGGGAGGACAGAACTACAACAGCAGAACAGCATTATATATTATATACACAGGCTCCACCTAAACTGCAGCTTCTCTCTAACACTGCTGACTGATTTTGTGAATGCACACCTCTGCATGTTTATATATTAGTTTTTTTGGTCAGTTGTTACTTATGTGTCTTTTTTTCTTTTGGCTGCACATTTGCATATTTTGATTAAAGTTGTAATTGATAAACTGACAATTTCCCTTCTGTTTGTTTTTGTCTCAGTAAGGGCACCGGGCAGAAAGCTCAGTCTGCCAACAGATCTTAAGACTGGTCTTGGTACGGTAGGAAAAAGCCAGATGTTTTTTTTTTCTTTTTCATTTTGTTTTGCTTCACTTTAGCTGTCCCATTTGCTGGTGGCAGATCTATGTTCTGTTCTCTGCTTTTTACCTCAGTAGCATGTTTCAGACTCCAGCATCCTCTAATCCTAGGGGAATTACCACAAAGACAAATTAGCCAATTATCAGGACAACACACCACACCTGACAGACATACTCTGTACAATTTGAGCAGGATTGCCTACAGGTGTTTTTACTTCTACCCTCAGATGGTGGATGACCCTAACCCTGACCCTGACCCTGACCCTAACCCACAGAGTCTGATTCAGTACTAATGAGTGTGCAAGGTACACTTGAGAGACAGGTACGATGTAACCTACACAGAGCTACAGATACTCCTTATGAATACAGCCTAACTCTACACAGAGTTACAGATACTCCTTATGAATACAGCCTAACTCTACACAGAGCTACAGATACTCCTTATGAATACAGCCTAACTCTACACAGAGCTACAGATACTCCTTATGAATACAGCCTAACTCTACACAGAGCTACAGATACTCCTTATGAATACAGCCTAACTCTACACAGAGCTACAGATACTCCTTATGAATACAGCCTAACTCTACACAGAGCTACAGATACTCCTTATGAATACAGCCTAACTCTACACAGAGCTACAGATACTCCTTATGAATACAGCCTAACTCTACACAGAGTTACAGATACTCCTTATGAATACAGCCTAACTCTACACAGAGCTACAGATACTCCTTATGAATACAGCCTAACTCTACACAGAGCTACAGATACTCCTTATGAATACAGCCTAACTCTACACAGAGCTACAGATACTCCTTATGAATACAGCCTAACTCTACACAGAGCTACAGATACTCCTTATGAATACAGCCTAACTCTACACAGAGCTACAGATACTCCTTATGAATACAGCCTAACTCTACACAGAGCTACAGATACTCCTTATGAATACAGCCTAACTCTACACAGAGCTACAGATACTCCTTATGAATACAGCCTAACTCTACACAGAGCTACAGATACTCCTTATGAATACAGCCTAACTCTACACAGAGCTACAGATACTCCTTATGAATACAGCCTAACTCTACACAGAGCTACAGATACTCCTTATGAATACAGCCTAACTCTACACAGAGCTACAGATACTCCTTATGAATACAGCCTAACTCTACACAGAGCTACAGATACTCCTTATGAATACAGCCTAACTCTACACAGAGCTACAGATACTCCTTATGAATACAGCCTAACTCTACACAGAGCTACAGATACTCCTTATGAATACAGCCTAACTCTACACAGAGCTACAGATACTCCTTATGAATACAGCCTAACTCTACACAGAGCTACAGATACTCCTTATGAATACAGCCTAACTCTACACAGAGCTACAGATACTCCTTATGAATACAGCCTAACTCTACACAGAGCTACAGATACTCCTTATGAATACAGCCTAACTCTACACAGAGCTACAGATACTCCTTATGAATACAGCCTAACTCTACACAGAGCTACAGATACTCCTTATGAATACAGCCTAACTCTACACAGAGCTACAGATACTCCTTATGAATACAGCCTAACTCTACACAGAGCTACAGATACTCCTTATGAATACAGCCTAACTCTACACAGAGCTACAGATACTCCTTATGAATACAGCCTAACTCTACACAGAGCTACAGATACTCCTTATGAATACAGCCTAACTCTACACAGAGCTACAGATACTCCTTATGAATACAGCCTAACTCTACACAGAGCTACAAATACTCCTTATGAATACAGCCTAACTCTACACAGAGCTACAGATACTCCTTATGAATACAGCCTAACTCTACACAGAGCTACAGATACTCCTTATGAATACAGCCTAACTCTACACAGAGCTACAGATACTCCTTATGAATACAGCCTAACTCTACACAGAGCTACAAATACTCCTTATGAATACAGCCTAACTCTACACAGAGCTAGAGATACTCCTTATGAATACAGCCTAACTCTACACAGAGTTACAGATACTCCTTATGAATACAGCCTAACTCTACACAGAGCTACAGATACTCCTTATGAATACAGCCTAACTCTACACAGAGCTACAGATACTCCATATGAATATACCTGGAGCAGCTGGGCTGTAGCAATGAGCTGCTCACACATTCAGACTGTCTGCAGTGTTTTTCAAAGCTCTTTCCCTGGCTGTAGCTACTGCAACAGTGTTACTTTATGTTTGGAAAACATATTCTTCATCGTCACAGAGCTGGGTTATACTTTTTGTCTGTCTCTAGAGAAGTTTGTTTTACCTCAATAAATTTGTGTTCAGTTATCTTTTGTGGTAAAGACTAAGCTTGAACTCAGTTATTGGATGAAATATTGCCTAATTTGAGTTTAAAATAGTTAAAATTGCTTTGTGGTATATCCCCTCTCATTCTCCTCTCAAACCTGCTCAATGCAATATACTGTCCTTTTTTTCCTTCTGTTAAAATATTTGTTAGAACCATGTAAATGTTTCCTTTATTAAAACATTTATTAGCTCTTTGTACATTTTATTAAAACATTTATTAGCACTCTGTGCATTTTACAAGTGTTTCCATAGATCAGTCAATCTCATGTCCCATTCTGGATTGGAGTGCACTCAAAGGAGTTCACTCCATTGCGATTGGAACATCTAATCTCTGAATCCACATGCTCTCTATACCTCATTGTGCTTGACTCAACCCCTTTTCTTGCTCTGGTTTTTTACTCTCTCTCTGCCATGAATCAGGCTGTCACTGATGTATCACACAGGGCTGGGCATGGAAGGGTGAATTTGTGATATCTCTGTTGTGTCAAATAACATCTATCAATGTGTGATATGTGCAGTAATGACTGTGTGGATGTGTAAAATGAATAGTAATGACTATATGTGTGAAACATACACATATAACACATGCACACACTGTCTCTCTCAAACAGCCTCTAACACACACACACTTCCCCTTTCACACATGGGGGTGGGAGAAGCCCTGGATTCGCAGGTCTGCAGCAGATTGTCTCACTCATTTTTCTCTTCATCATTTTTCTCTTGTATACTTCTTATATGTGCATCTGTATTCACTTATTCTTTTGATTTTCCATTGTTGTAATATAATTGCAATTCTTTTTGTTTTTATCTACCTCTTTGCCCTGATTGGCTATTGTCACCTTTTCTCTGACTGGGCATTCTGTCCTCCTCTGTCTTTGCTTGGATTGGCTGCTCTTCCTGTCTGTGTCTGCTCTGATTGGCCTTCCCCTTCTCTGTACGTTGCAGTCTTTGTACAGTGAAGTTTCTGTGTTAACCCTGCCTCATCCCTCAGATCATGTGAGCGGCCCCTGCACCAGCCCCAGCTCCCAGCCGTGCGTATCAGGGAAGCCCAGCCCACTAGGGGCACAGGGGGCCCGGCTGAACCGGCGGGGGCCAGGAAAACCGCCTTTCCGCAAAGCCCAATCTGCTGCTTGCATGGAGATCTCCCTGCCTGCCTCCCTCGTGGAAGGTATGTGTTTATTTTTTTAAATTCTGAGTATATTTCTCCTTTCCTCAGTTGGAGAGAAAAACGGTTTCTGTGAATCCTCAGGACATAAGGATGTACTGCACTGCCCAGATGTTACTCTAAAGATACTCATCCTTACTGCAGGTGTTACTCTAAAGATATTCATCTTCACTGTTGGAAGTGGTCGATTTGTAAAAAAAAAAAAAAAAAAAAAAGAAAATCAAGGGGGATGGTCAACCTCAAAGTGGAAGGATGGTGGTATATGCCTACATGTTTTATATTCATGCTTAATCATACGTGAGAAAATGTACTTAACTCATATCTATTAATACAAATACCATCAAAACTATCCATTTATTTGTTTTATTTATATAACAACAATATTACTAGTTTTTTATTTTTAATATTTCATTGTTATTGATTAAAACCTGTCGTTTTCTCCTTCTATGCTAAAAACTCCTAAGGTCCTGCTGAACTGGTCGCTTAGCCGTTTTAACCTGTAGCATCTGCAATCCTCGTCCAAAGTAAAACTCTTGGTGAAGCTGCATTAGCCAATGAGAAGCATGCAGTTGCAGGCTCCAAGCAGATAAGCAATAAGCAATCAAAAGCTACAAAGGCACAGAGGATACAAAATAACACAAACTGGAGTGCAAATATACATAATGTATAAAATGTACATTTAAATATTGGTATGTTTTGTCTTTTTGCGATTAGGCAATAAATAGCATAGCTGATTCCCTTAAAGCAAAGGGGATGGGAAGGGAGAAGACAGTTTTATAAGGGGGATGGCTGTGGTCAAGATTTTTCGCAAAGGAGATAGCATCCCCCTGCATACTCCCTCAACTCCCCACACCTGAGCGTGATGTGACATCACTGTCTCACTGTTCAGCAATGTGGCTGCCTTAGCTGTCCCTGACACACCTGCGCACTCTCACTCACTCACTGACACACACACCTGCGCACTCACTCACTCACACACACACACCTGAGCATGATGTGACATCACTGTCTCACTGTTCAGCAATGTGGCTGCCTTAGCTGTCCCTGACACACCTGCGCACTCTCACTCACTCACTGACACACACACCTGCGCACTCACTCACTCACACACACACACCTGAGCATGATGTGACATCACTGTCTCACTGTTCAGCAATGTGGCTGCCTTAGCTGTCCCTGACACACCTGCGCACTCTCACTCACTCACTGACACACACACCTGCGCACTCACTCCCTCACACACACACACCTGAGCATGATGTGACATCACTGTCTCACTGTTCAGCAATGTGGCTGCCTTAGCTGTCCCTGACACACCTGCGCACTCTCACTCACTCACTGACACACACACCTGCGCACTCACTCACTCACACACACACACCTGCGCACTCACTCACTCACACACACACACCTGAGCATGATGTGACATCACTGTCTCACTGTTCAGCAATGTGGCTGCCTTAGCTGTCCCTGACACACCTGCGCACTCACTCACTCACACACACACACACCTGCGCACTCTCACTCACTCACTCACACACACACCTGCGCACTCACTCACTCATTCACACACACACCTGCGCACTCACTCACTCACTGACACACACACACCTGCGCACTCACTCACTCTCACACACACACACACGCACACACACACTCACACACACACCTGTGCACTCACTCACTCACTCACTCACTCACTCACTCACTCACTCACTCACACACACACACACCTGCACACACACTCACTATACCCTAAACTGTATGATATCAAAGCCATACAGTAACACTGAAAGAAAAGAGCATGCACTGATAGTTATGTATGTATTTTATACTTTATAAAGTGTTATGCTTGTATTCTGGAGAGTAGTGTAAGGGGTACAGATTGTGTTTCTTTTTGGTTTCAAGGAGATTAACTCTCTGGCGCCTCCTGCAGAATGCCGGGAGAAGTCATTCAGCCACTCACGGAGCTCCAGTGTCTCAAGCATCGAGCGCGAGACCAAGGAGGCGGTGACCATGCTGAGTTTCATGGAATCTTATGCACATAAGACAGACTCCGCCCCCACTGCCTGCCTTTGGGTGGGAACCAGCCTGGGGGTGGCCCTGCCCCTTACCCTCTCTATCCCTGCGCAAGAGGACGATCGTTTGGATGAGCCCGTCACTGTGGTGCCTGGTGGTGAGATAACAGCAAACAGGGCTCATGAGTCCACTTTGGGCCGAGTTCTACACCCTCTCTCTCTCCCCCTGCCCTCTGTCACCCTCTCGTGTCCCCTCTCATATCTCTCTTCTCCTCTCTCTCTCTCATCTGGCTGTCCTCTCTTCTCTCACTCTCACAGTTTCATTTCTAACCTTATCTCTCCTCTCTTTTTCCTGTGACCCTCTATCTCTCACTCTCTCATCTCACTCCTTCTCACCCTCTCATCTCTCTTTTTTCCACTCTCATCTCTTGTCTCACTCTCTCATCTCCACCTCACTCTCTCAGCTCTTGTCTCACCCTCTCATCTCTGTCTCACTCTTTCATCTCTGGCTTGCCCTCTCATCTCTGTCTCAATCTTTCATCTCTGTCTCACCCTCTCATCTCAGTGTCACTCTTTCATCTCTGTCTCACTCTCTCACCTCTTGTCTCACTCTTTCATCTCTGTCTCACTCTCTCATCTCTGTCTAACTGTCTCATCTCTGTCTCACTCTCTCATCTCCCAGCTGCCTTCTCTCTTTTATATCTAAAGCTCTCTGCCTTACTGTTGCTCCCTCTGCTCTTGCAGGCTCAGTGCTAATGCTAAAGGGGTCAGTGCTGGCGCTGGGCTGGCTGGATTGTGGGGGCGCCCTGATGTCCAGTCCGTATGAGGTATGGCGGGACCCCCATGCATCGGCGGAGTCTGACCGGCCGCGGATGCGCAAGCTGGTGAACCTGTGGGTGAGCGGGTCCCAGGACGCGGGTGCAGAGGGCCAGCTGGCCGTGGTGTGCTCGGAGATACAGGCCAAGGTGTTCCTGCTGCCTGCGCAGACCTGCCTGTACGTGCACAACATCACAGAGTCCTCCATTGTCCTGCGTGCAGACATACTGTCTGTCTGCAACAGCGTCTGTCTCGCCTGTTTCTGTGCAAATGGCCACGTCCTGGCCCTCAGGTAATTACACACCTGCCTCAAGCACTGACACTCACCTGACCCCATCACAACATCACAGGCTCTCACCTGGCTCTGAAAGGTCATGAGCTACAGTAATGCACAAACTGCAGCAGTGGCTTGTATCAGCAGGAGGGCTACACAAATACTTATCCGGCATATCCTAAAATTTCATGTAACGTTTTTTCCCCCATTTTTCCCACCTGACCTACTTAGCCCCACAGAGCAACCCTCTCACACTAGGTTAGGATTAGGGTTAATATATTACTCACAGTGCACTAACCCTAACCAGAGCAACCCTCTCCTTCTGACTCAGGGGTTACTATATTACTCATAGTGCACTAACCCTAACCAGAGCAACCCTCTCCTTCTGACTCAGGGGTTACTATATTACTCACAGTGCACTAACCCTAACCAGAGCAACCCTCTCCTTCTGACTCAGGGGTTACTATATTACTCATAGTGCACTAACCCTAACCAGAGCAACCCTCTCCTTCTGACTCAGGGGTTACTATATTACTCACAGTGCACTAACCCTAACCAGAGCAACCCTCTCCTTCTGACTCAGGGGTTACTATATTACTCATAGTGCACTAACCCTAACCAGAGCAACCCTCTCCTTCTGACTCAGGGGTTACTATATTACTCATAGTGCACTAACCCTAACCAGAGCAACCCTCTCCTTCTGACTCAGGGGGAGGGTAATTGTTAATATATTACTCACAGTGCACTAACCCTAACCAGAGCAACCCTCTCCTTCTGACTCAGGGGTTACTATATTACTCATAGTGCACTAACCCTAACCAGAGCAACCCTCTCCTTCTGACTCAGGGGGAGGGTAATTGTTAATATATTACTCATAGTGCACTAACCCTAACCAGAGCAACCCTCTCCTTCTGACTCAGGGGTTACTATATTACTCATAGTGCACTAACCCTAACCAGAGCAACCCTCTCCTTCTGACTCAGGGGTTACTATATTACTCATAGTGCACTAACCCTAACCAGAGCAACCCTCTCCTTCTGACTCAGGGGTTACTATATTACTCATAGTGCACTAACCCTAACCAGAGCAACCCTCTCCTTCTGACTCAGGGGGAGGGTAATTGTTAATATATTACTCACAGTGCACTAACCCTAACCAGAGCAACCCTCTCCTTCTGACTCAGGGGTTACTATATTACTCACAGTGCACTAACCCTAACCAGAGCAACCCTCTCCTTCTGACTCAGGGGTTACTATATTACTCATAGTGCACTAACCCTAACCAGAGCAACCCTCTCCTTCTGACTCAGGGGGAGGGTAATTGTTAATATATTACTCACAGTGCACTAACCCTAACCAGAGCAACCCTCTCCTTCTGACTCAGGGGTTACTATATTACTCATAGTGCACTAACCCTAACCAGAGCAACCCTCTCCTTCTGACTCAGGGGGAGGGTAATTGTTAATATATTACTCATAGTGCACTAACCCTACCCAGAGCAACCCTCTCCTTCTGACTCAGGGGGAGGGTAATTGTTAATATATTACTCACAGTGCACTAACCCTAACCAGAGCAACCCTCTCCTTCTGACTCAGGGGTTAATATATTACTCACAGTGCACTAACCCTAACCAGAGCAACCCTCTCCTTCTGACTCAGGGGGAGGGTAATTGTTAATATATTACTCATAGTGCACTAACCCTCCTCTGAGTCACACTATGGCTGAGCTTGATTCTTTCCACAATGGTGCTCCTCTAATTACATACTCCCCATTCAGGCTGTTGCCTCATCAATGTTGACCCCTCTGCTTCCATTTTGTAATGCGCTGCTGGTCACTCTGTCGCTGCAGCCTGCCCAGCTTGCGTCCACTGCTGGACGTTAAGTACCTGCCACTGACAGATGAGCGCATCGCCAGAACCTTCTGCTTCTCCCACAGCAGTCAGGCGTTGTATCTGAGCTCCCCCACCGAGTTACAGCGCCTCACCTGCAGCCAGGAGATGTGTGACAACCTGCAGGTGTGTCTGCACTTGTATGTCCTGTGCATTTGTGTATTTTGTAACTGCATGTGTTTGTGTCTGTGTGTTTTGTGTGTCTGTGTGTGTATGTGTGTTTGTGTGTGTTTTCACTGCCTATTTCTCACTGAGAGACAGACTCCAATGAAGCCTGGGTGTTCTGGGATATTCAAGCTCCACACTAGGTGGCAGTAAGTTTATTTCTAACAACTGAAACCATCATGACCAGCTTAATTATAATTTATTATTTATTCATTTTAATAATCACATTATTTTAATGAACAGTTTAACTGGGTAATTTTTTCAAACAAATTGCATTAACTGTTCTTAACAAATTCTCTGTTACTTCTGCTCTGCTAATAATTTATTTCTCAAATTCAAATCCAGGGTCGAGAGTGCACACTGGTATTTATAGTTTTGGTCAGTAGTCAGATCACAGAAACAAGGTTTTGAGGTGAAACGCATAAAATCCAGTATATTCTCAGGTCTTATGTTCTTGTGATTTGAATCTAAGGTCACTGCTCTAAGAGTACAGTGGAGCACATATACAAATAATAAGTGTGTACACACTGCCACCTGTTGGTCTATGGATGTATTAACAGCATTGTGCCCAAGCACATTTCTGTGTCCATATTTCTCCTGACTGGAACATACACTGCCTGTGCAACATATGAAATTCTTTAGCATCTTGCTATCTTTTTAAAATATTTGCTATTTAAGTTTTTTCTGACAACTGCATTTAATAGATCATTGTATTCAAATTTAATGGAATGATAAACTGACTGATAGATTGATAAAATGGCTGATTGATAGGTGGGCTGATGGATTAATTCATTGTATTGGTTGAATTATTTATTGATCAATGGATTCATGCATGGAAGGTAAATTACAAGATTGTCTGCTTGATTTATTGATTGCACAAACTTCTGGAGGAGCTGTTTGATATAAAGACAGACAAATTGATTGACTGACTGACTGAGTGATTGATTGAATGACTGATTGATTGATTGATTGATTGATTGATTGATTGATTGATTGATTGATTGTATGTCTGATTGACTGATTGATTGATTGTAGGAGCTGCTGGGGGAGCTTTTTACACCTGTAGAGACTCCAGAGGCCCAGACTCGGGGCTTCCTGAAGAGCTTCTTCGGAGGAAACACCCAGACCTTCAACCGGGAGGAGCTGTGTCAGTCATCATCATTATCACCATAAAGACTAATTATTTTAGCATTATTTTCCTTAAGAATAGCAACATTAAGACAAATAATAACCATGAGTATCAGTGTTAGAGTAAGAGTAAGTCACAGTAACAGTGTATATTAGATGACAGTGACAAGCAATTTACAGTTGATTGGACTTACCAAGGCCAGTATGGGGTTAAGGGCTGTGTTCAAGGGCACTGCTGCTGTTGTCACTGGACTGGTGCGTGAAACACCAGGTCCCAGTCAAGCACCTCCGGCACTTTCACCTCTCTATGTCCCTCTCCCTTTCTATCTCTGCTTTCCTTTTCCTCCCAATCATTTCTCTCCCTTTCTATCTCTGCCTTCCTTTTCCTCCCAATCATTTCTCTCCCTTTCTATCTCTGCCTTCCTTTTCCTCCCAATCATTTCTCTCCCTTTCTGTCTCTGCCTTCCTTTTCCTCCCAATCATTTCTCTCCCTTTCTATCTCTGCCTTCCTTTTCCTCCCAATCATTTCTCTCCCTTTCTATCTCTGCCTTCCTTTTCCTCCCATCATTTCTCTCCCTTTCTATCTCTGCCTTCCTTTTCCTCCCCATCATTTCTCTCCCTTTCTATCTCTGCCTTCCTTTTCCTCCCAATCATTTCTCTCCCTTTCTATCTCTGCCTTCCTTTTCCTCCCCATCATTTCTCTCCCCCTCTCCCAGTTGGAGAGGCAGCAGACCTATGTCTCTGTAAGGGCACAGTAAAGGGGACCTATGTCTCTGTAAGGGCACAGTAAAGGGGACCTATGTCTCTGTAAGGGCACAGTAAAGGGGACCTATGTCTTTGTGTAAGGGCACAGTAAAGGGGACCTATGTCTCTGTAAGGGCACAGCAAAGGGGACCTATGTCTCTGTAAGGGCACAGTAAAGGGGACCTATGTCTCTGTAAGGGCACAGTAAAGGGGACCTATGTCTCTGTAAGGGCACAGTAAAGGGGACCTATGTCTTTGTAAGGGCACAGTAAAGGGGACCTATGTCTCTGTAAGGGCACAGTAAAGGGGACCTATGTCTCTGTAAGGGCACAGTAAAGGGGACCTATGTCTCTGTAAGGGCACAGTAAAGGGGACCTATGTCTTTAAGGGCACAGTAAAGGGGACCTATGTCTCTGTAAGGGCACAGTAAAGGGGACCTATGTCTCTGTAAGGGCACAGCAAAGGGGACCTATGTCTCTGTAAGGGCACAGTAAAGGGGACCTATGTCTCTGTAAGGGCACAGTAAAGGGGACCTATGTCTCTGTGTAAGGGCACAGTAAAGGGGACCTATGTCTCTGTGTAAGGGCACAGTAAAGGGGACCTATGTCTCTGTGTAAGGGCACAGTAAAGGGGACCTATGTCTCTGTAAGGGCACAGTAAAGGGGACCTATGTCTCTGTGTAAGGGCACAGTAAAGGGGACCTATGTCTCTGTAAGGGCACAGTAAAGGGGACCTATGTCTCTGTGTAAGGGCACAGTAAAGGGGACCTATGTCTCTGTAAGGGCACAGTAAAGGGGACCTATGTCTTTGTGTAAGGGCACAGTAAAGGGGACCTATGTCTCTGTAAGGGCACAGTAAAGGGGACCTATGTCTCTGTAAGGGCACAGTAAAGGGGACCTATGTCTCTGTAAGGGCACAGTAAAGGGGACCTATGTCTCTGTGTAAGGGCACAGTAAAGGGGACCTATGTCTCTGTGTAAGGGCACAGTAAAGGGGACCTATGTCTCTGTGTAAGGGTACAGTAAAGGGGACCTGTGTCTCTGTGTAAGGGCACAGTAAAGGGGACCTATGTCTCTGTGTAAGGGCACAGTAAAGGGGACCTATGTCTCTGTAGGGGCACAGTAAAGGGGACCTATGTCTCTGTGTAAGGGCACAGCAGAGGGGACCTATGTCTCTGTGTAAGGGCACAGTAAAGGGGACCTATGTCTCTGTAAGGGCACAGTAAAGGGGACCTATGTCTCTGTAAGGGCACAGTAAAGGGGACCTATGTCTCTGTGTAAGGGCACAGTAAAGGGGACCTATGTCTCTGTGTAAGGGCACAGTAAAGGGGACCTATGTCTCTGTGTAAGGGCACAGTAAAGGGGACCTGTGTCTCTGTAAGGGCACAGCAAAGAGGACCTATGTCTCTGTAAGGGCACAGTAAAGGGGACCTATGTCTCTGTGTAAGGGCACAGCAAAGAGGACCTATGTCTCTGTGTAAGGGCACAGTAAAGGGGACCTATGTCTCTGTGTAAGGGCACAGTAAAGGGGACCTATGTCTCTGTGTAAGGGCACAGTAAAGGGGACCTATGTCTCTCCCTCTCTCCCAGTCGGAGAGGCAGCAGCGGGGAAGGCCTCGCAGAGCCTGGCCCAGCACATCCCAGGGCAGGGTGGCATGGAGGGGATGAAGGCAGCAGCCGGTGGGGTGGTGGGGGACCTGGCCAGGGCTCGCATCGCGCTGGATGAGAGGGGGCAGAGGCTGGGCGAGCTGGAGGAGAGAACCGCACTCATGATGTCCAGTGCAGAGATGTTCTCCAAGCATGCCCACAAGGTGAGTGATGGAAGGGGGTAGGGTACAGTGGGGTAGGGGCGAGCTGGAGGAGAGAACCGCACTCATGATGTCCAGTGCAGAGATGTTCTCCAAGCATGCCCACGAGGTACCGCAAAACATGCTGCCTTCACTTTCCACCCTGCTGGCCTTCACTTCATATGCACACATACACTCATACAGGCAAGAACACTCGCATACACACACACACATATATTCACAACCATATGCACACACACTCACAAACACACACATGCATGTGGATGCACACACACAGTCATATGCACATACACTGTCGTACACCCTGCGCCAGCCAGAAGCAGATGGGCTCCCCTTCTGAGCAAGGTTTTGGTCAAGGTTTCTTCCTGTTTGTCAGGGAGTTTCTTACCACTGTTGCCTTGGCTTGCACTGAGGGGGTTTCAGGCCAGGGATCAATTGTAAAGCTGCTTTGTGACAACTTGTTGTAAAAAGCGCTGTACAAATAAAATTGAATTGAATGTTCATGTTGTTATTATGTGATTAGCAAAGGTAGCAGTTGTAGCATGTATAATTCATCTTCACACACATGCTTTTTATGTTCCACAGCTGATGCTAAAATGCAAGGACAAGAAGTGGTACCAGTTTTAAAGCTCTGAAGTGGAGCAGAAACCTTCTCTCCTTTGAACCAATGAAGGATGTGGAATCAGAGAGACAGGGTTTGGGTTTCTGCTCTTCCCAGCAACAGGCGGACAGAGAGTCCCTATTGGTTGGCTGAGCAGAAGAGGAAATGGACAGATACTGCAGGTTGAGATGGAAAGTGTGTGTGTGGACGGATTTGCTGGTGTTACCTCATCCCTGCTGGACCAAGATTAATTTCTGTTTAAAGATACTCTCTCCGCACATGCATCAGTGTAATGAGGGAAAAAAGTAAGACAGACTACATGAAATGAAACATGAAACTGCCACACTACAAGCAGCATGTTGAAAGATTTGAAAGACAAAAGTTTATTTATTGATACATTAGAAGCCAATTACAAAGACAAACTTTAAAAACTTTATATTTTTGAAATGGTAAAAAGGATTTAAAAATTGTATTACTGTTCATCATTGATATTATTACTAGTTTAATTATATTGTTATGACTCGTGTGATTGAACAGATGTCTTCTAATGCTGTTCTTTCTCTACCTAATTCCATAATAAGCATTCAGTCCACAGTGCCAGGGAGGGACAGTCTAACTCAGGGGTGTCAAACTCCAGTCCTGGAGGGCCGCAGTGTCTGCGGGTTTTTGTTCTTTCCTTTCGATTGGCAGCCATTTTAGGCCTTGGAAACCAGGTGTGTGGACTCTTTAGCCAACCAGTCATTTTAATTAATCAATTAAGTGCTAAAACACACCAAAAACCAGCTACCACTGCGGCCCTCCAGGACTGCAGTTTGACACCCCTGGTCTAACTGCAATACGCATTCGGTTGAGTTCAGCCAAACCTACTCCTAGGGGCACTGGTCATTCACTGCTCTCCAGTACAGTAGTATAAAGTTCTGTTAAAAAGATAATTAGCCTTTTATTAGCAGTGGCAATTTCTCACTTCAAATTTGCCCCTTTAAATGTGTGTATATGTTAAAAGTTTTAACATATAATATATAAGGGAGACAACCCCTCACTCAAATACCTCTATCCATCCAGTTTGGATTTGTTCACAGGTATTAATTTGCCTTCTCTCCCATCATGCTTAATGCTTCCAGCATCCCTCCCCCTCCCCATCTCCACCTTCATGTCTACTTCCCTGTTTTCTGTATTTCTGCTTCTCTCCTAATGGTCAAGTGGGGGGTTCACCTCACCCAAAATTGTGAGGCATGACCATCATGGGTATAGTTCTGGAACAGATTTTACAAGAGATTAATATTGTTTTATTTCTTTGTTATTTAGGTGAATATGCATATACATTGTTACATAATGAGGTGGCTATAGTCCAGTATTGAATCGTGAATTTCATATGGCCATGTTTCTCCATGGAATAGAGGACAGTAAGCTAAACACATGGGTGTCCTAACACACACACACACACACAAACACACAATCAGCTCTCTCTCTCTCTCACACACACACACACACACACACTGGTAGTCGATCGAGTCCGATGATGACATCCCTCCTCATTAAGGGTGTGTTCTTTGATGACTGTAGACTCCAATTCTTGATCCACAAGTTTTATTGCACGTTGGGCATATGAAGTCTGATGGCTGTGTGTCTCCTTAGTCTTTTCTGTTGTTTTTTCACATTCCACTCCATTTCCAGCTGTTCTATACCTGTGTAGCAGAGCTCCCACCAGTTTGATGGTTGATGGCAGCTTGCTCCAGTCTTAAGGGGTCAATGCAAAATTTCTTCAGTGATGTCTTTAGCTGGTCTTTGTGCCGCTTCTTCTCACCACCTGCGGGCCGGTGGCCCAGGTGAAGCTGTCCATGCAGGACTTGACGTGGCGCTCTTGAGGCGTACTGATGACATGCTCAAGTCAGCGCAGTTGGTGTTCAGTGACCATGGCCTCCATGGTGGCGGCTGCATGTGACCCAGGCTTCACAGCTGTGTAGGAGACTGGTGATACAGACGGCTTTGTAAATGGCAACTTTGGTGTACAGATGGAGGAGTTTGTTTTGTAAGACCTTATATGGGAGTTTGCCAAAGGCTACAGAGCATGGCATGCCTGTCCTTCTGCCATAAGCAGCATGCAGTGCATACATCTGAAATGTTAATATCATTCACCAAGCACCACACAGCCCAACAGTAGGCAGATACATTTAAACAGAGGGACTACATGATAGTGCATGGATAATTT
>JAFBMS010001424.1:0-41541 GCA_019788955.1 Albula glossodonta
GTGTTGAGCCAGGATGCACCATCCACATCTTTTTCAGCTGTTGATGCTGAAGGTCATATTACACATGCAAGTCATGTCTAGTTTTGGCTTAATACTCTCAATGTAGTGCCTGCCCTGTGCTTTTCTACATTAATACCATTGCTTTAAAATATAGATACATTTATTGTATTATGTATTAGCTGCTTATGGGGGCCCACATTAACAAGACAGTGACTGGCTTACTTTCATGAAATCCAGAGCCTGTTATTTAAGACTTATGTGTCTACTTCTCCCTAACTTTGTAATCGAGTTAAAGATTGTGAGCCCAGTACGGATTAAAAATGAATTGTTTGGTTTGAGCAGTTGAGCTTACCCCCCTTGTTTTGAAGGTGTTGGTAGATTAGAGAGAGTTGGAAATGCTTAGTGATTACCCTTGGAAAGTGCTCCTCCCAGCTCCTGATGGCACTGTTGCCATGGTGTTTTCTAGCCTGGATTGGGGGATTTGTGTCCGTCACCATCATCAGCCTGCTGTCCCTGCTGGGGTTGACCCTCGTCCCCCTCATGAGTCGCGTCTTCTTCAGGTTCCTGCTCAGCTTCCTGGTGGCTCTCGCTGTTGGGACACTCAGTGGAGACGCCCTCCTGCACCTGATCCCCCATGTGAGTTCCAATTTTTCTACAGTGTGTGTGACATTATTGCCAGTGTGTGACAGTAGACCCTGTGTGTGAGAGTAGTCCCTAAGTGTGACATAAGTCTGTGTGTGTGAAAGTAGTCCCTGTGTTTGGCAGTAAACTCTGTGTGTGACAGTTAAACCCTTGTGTAACGGTAGTCCCTAAGTGTGACAGTCCCCATGTGACAGTAGACCTTGTGTGTGACAGTTTACCGTGTTTGACAGTAACCTGTGTGTGACAGTAGACCCTTAGTGTGACAGTAGACTCTATGTGTGACAGTAGCCCTGAATATAAACAGTAGGCCCTGTCCGTGGGAGTTGATGGATACATTAACAACACATGGGGGAATTGCCTGGATTTGTTTGTAGAAACTGTGTGTGTATGCGTGTGTGTATGGAGGGAGAGGCGCTTAATAAAATATCCTTCTTGCCAAGAAAACTCAGAGCTACACTTCAAGGTACCCATGTCTGAACTCTGCAGAGTTCAATTCTGAAAGTTCAGAGACCCATTTCATCCATGTTTGGTATATTTGAGCATTAGAAAAGGTAAACATATGCAAATGCTTTTTATTACAATCAGTAATTGTTAGAGTAAGCCACAGTAAGTTTGTGTTGTAAAATATTTCAACTGTGGTGGGTTGCAGAAGAATGGATGTTTGGGAAGCAAAAATGAGCCCTGTTAGTACAGGTGTGAGTCCCTGCTATAGCACGACCAGTTAAGTCTGAAGCTCTGTGCTGGGGAGTCAACACTGGGCCTAGACTCACCAGGGTCAGAGAAGGGCTCAGCAGGTTTGTTACTCTGATTGCTCTGTAGCAGCCACTCCTGATTGGATGTGCCTGTAGATGTACAAACTGTGCGTATGCTGACATCATCATCTTATGATGACACAGACAGTGATTGGTGGTGTGTTCAGTGTGTAAAGAAGCAAATTCATGGGGTCACATCAACCAGAGGCATCACTTGTCACAGCTGCCTCCTCCTCAGTTGGCAAGAGCTTCTTGCTGCATAAGGCCAAACAGCTTGGCTGCATTCGGGTGGGAACAAGAAGAAAAAGAGATGAACGCCTTCTCAAGTTTAAACAAAAGTAATGGACTGGATAGACTAGCAGAAGATAACCACTTTCTCTGGTAGTTTTAAGTACTTAAAATGGTAAGCAGTGAAACCAATGTCATTGTTTAAAATCTAGACTACTAATGTTATTGTTTAAAGGATGATTTCAGAAAAAGAATGATTCTCTGATTTGAACATTGATGAGATTGATGCCTAAAGGCAAAGGCAATGACTCTGGAGTAAACCCAGCACAGGATGGATGTTTGTAAGGGCAGTGGCACTCAGTGTAACCCAGCACAGGGTGGATGTTTGTAAGGGCAGTGGCACTCAGTGTAACCCAGCACAGGGTGGATGTTTGTAAGGGCAGTGGCACTCAGGGTAACCCAGCACAGGATGGATGTTTGTAAGGGCAGTGGCACTCAGGGTAACCCAGCACAGGATGGATGTTTGTAAGGGCAGTGGCACTCAGGGTAACCCAGCAAAGGATGGATGTTTGTAAGGGCAGTGGCACTCAGGGTAACCCAGCACAGGATGGATGTTTGTACGGGCAGTGGCACTCAGGGTAACCCAGCACAGGATGGATGTTTGTACGGGCAGTGGCACTCAGGGTAACCCAACACAGGATGGATGTTTGTAAGGGCAGTGGCACTCAGGGTAACCCAGCACAGGATGGATGTTTGTAAGGGCAGTGGCACTCAGGGTAACCCAGCACAGGATGGATGTTTGTAAGGGCAGTGGCACTCAGGGTAACCCAGCAAAGGATGGATGTTTGTAAGGGCAGTGGCACTCAGGGTAACCCAGCAAAGGATGGATGTTTGTAAGGGCAGTGGCACTCAGGGTAACCCAGCGTAGGACGGATGTTTGTATGGGCAGTGGCACTCAGGGTAACCCAGCACAGGATGGATGTTTGTAAGGGCAGTGGCACTCAGGGTAACCCAGCACAGGACGGATGTTTGTAAGGGCAGTGGCACTCAGGGTAACCCAGCACAGGATGGATGTTTATAAAGACAGTGGCACTCAGGGTAACCCAGCACAGGATGGATGTTTGTAAGGGCAGTGGCACTCAGGGTAACCCAGCGTAGGACGGATGTTTGTAAGGGCAGTGGCACTCAGGGTAACCCAGCACAGGATGGATGTTTGTAAGGGCAGTGGCACTCAGGGTAACCCAGCACAGGACGGATGTTTGTAAGGGCAGTGGCACTCAGGGTAACCCAGCACAGGATGGCTGTTTGTAAGGGCAGTGGCACTCAGGGTAACCCAGCAAAGGATGGATGTTTGTAAGGGCAGTGGCACTCAGGGTAACCCAGCACAGGATGGATGTTTGTAAGGGCAGTGGCACTCAGGGTAACCCAGCACAGGATGGATGTTTGTAAGGGCAGTGGCACTCAGGGTAACCCAGCACAGGATGGATGTTTGTAAGGGCAGTGGCACTCAGGGTAACCCAGCGTAGGACGGATGTTTGTATGGGCAGTGGCACTCAGGGTAACCCAGCACAGGATGGATGTTTGTAAGGGCAGTGGCACTCAGGGTAACCCAGCACAGGACGGATGTTTGTAAGGGCAGTGGCACTCAGGGTAACCCAGCACAGGATGGATGTTTATAAAGGCAGTGGCACTCAGGGTAACCCAGCACAGGATGGATGTTTATAAAGACAGTGGCACTCAGGGTAACCCAGCACAGTCTTTGTGCTTCACAGGTATGGGACATGCCCAGCCAGACTGTGTTTTGTCAGATGGCAGAATAATCCATCCCAGTGTAGACACCCAGCTTTCTGTATGCAAACTGTTTATTGTCGCTCGTATCTCCATTTTTGGTGATTTTGATTTTTTTGCCTGAATCGATAGTAAAGGTTCTCCTTTAAGTTAGCATGAATGTTTTTTAAAGGGCTTGACGAATGAAATGTATTAAAAATAGCTTGTAATCAAATCTCTTAAGTCCAATAGCTCTCATGTTTGTCCATGAGAACCTCATATCTCCTTCCTCACTGTCCTGAGGATAATTTATTTTCAGTGCATGATGGACAGATGTCAGACAACATCCAAGGTGCTATTTTAGGAGAAAAACTGACACACAACCAATAAAGGAAATCAATAGTTTTCGCAAGATTAATCCTAAACTATATGTTTTAACAGATTTTGTGATTTACCGACAATTATGATTTACCAGCATTTATTTACATTAGTACGTTCATTCACTTGCTACTGGTAGCAAGATAGCTAACATGAAAACCCAAACTCTTGCTTTGAAATAAACAGACAAACTAACATGAAGGTTGTCTAGTTAAACACAAACAAGTACACTAACAATCTCCTTGTATGCTTTGAATTAAAACCAATCACAGAAATGAAAATAAAAGGCAAAACCTTAACTGTGACACCCTTGACAAAAGTGCAGCCAAACCTATTGTAGCTAAATGTCAACTGAGATTGCTGTGAGACTACTCGCTACTTGGTGGCTCACCGGAGAAAACGTTGCCTGGGAGCCCTGAGGTCGGCCTCGCCATTGCCGGCTACGGTCGGAGGTCCCCCTTGACAAGGCAACAACTGGCCAGCCTATCCTAGAATTCGATATGAAGTAAGCCAGCCATTGGTCTCATCGCCATAGCACCCTCTCTGTCATGCTGGGCGCCTGTGGTGGCACAAACTGACGGCACGCTGACTGCGTCATCCTCCAACGTCATAGGCAGTGTGCAATTTGTGGTGCGGCTGCAACGTGAATAGAAGCAAGACTGTCGTCACATGAATCGGAGGAGCCACATGCTTGGCCTCTCCTCTCAAAGCTGTCAGAGCAGGTACTGCAGTTAGATCAACTAGCTCGGTTGAACAAGCTTAGGTTGGCAAAAATTTGGGGTAAAAAAACATAGTCTGAAGTAGCTTATTAGTAGAGACTCCAGAATAACTAATAGAGATGAATTAGTAGAGGCTGCTGTAAAACCGCAGAAGTGCTAACTGTCCAAGCTTCCATAACTTGTAACTCCCATGTAACAGCTTTTTGAATGAACTACAGACTGAATATTAACACAGTTTAATATCAGACCAAAAACACAGCCAAACTGTGAAATTGTGTGGTGTTGTGTTCAATAATGAGTATTTGGGGATGCTTTTCTCACATCCTGAAAAGTTGCCCTTTTGGAGATACAAGGTTTTCATCCGACAGCGACTATATATTGATAGAAAATAAATGATTCATTTGACATTCTTAAGCATTCATTGTAGCTTCATTCGATTTTCTTCATTTTACTTGATTGTTTGACAGGCTCATGGAGGTCGTCATCATACAGCTAATGAGTCCCATCACCACGCTGACGGGGAAGACGACCTGGATGGAGTTTGGAAAGGCCTGACAGCTCTAGGTGGAGTCTACTTCATGTTTCTGATCGAGCACTTCCTCACATTGGGCAAAATGTATAAGGAGAAGAAGCTGAAGGTACAAGGTGACAGGCAGCAACTAAACAATACTTCTTTCATCTAAAGAAACAGGTCGTCCACAGGTTTTTGTAATTATCCTCCCGGTACCTAAGTGCATTTAAGTGGAGGTTGCAGTACAGTACAAGGGGAAAAAAAAGTATTATTTGAGAGTGAATTGTTTTGTTGAAGACTCTAAGCCAGGGGTCCGCAATATTTTTTGCTTCATGGACTGGTTTAATTGTAACAACATTGTCGTGGACCGGGGGGGTGGGTAATGGGGTTACAATGGCCACAATGCCTGCTACATCTCCCTAAAGCAGCTGCTATTATACCTATTATACCTAGGCTATTATTTTTTCTTCAATCTATATTCATTGGAAAATTATAGTCTAAATTGTGATATTAACATTTTGGGATATAAATTTTTGGAACAATTGCAACTTTGAAACAATACTGCTGAATCAGTTGGATCCCTGAGCTTGTTTCCCTGCTGCGAGACAGTCCCATCTGGGGGTGATGGGCGACAATGAGACCCGCAGTGTATTTCTGATGTCAAGCCTGCTCAGTAGGCTGTCATTGCGGAAAACCCTGTCCTCAGTGCAGCCACATTTATAGATGTGGTGGCCTGCAAAATTTGCTTCTGTCCTTCTTATTCATGTCCATTCAACACAAAAAACTCAATAGGCTTAACTCAATGTGTCGTAACAGTTTTGAGGGCTTTGTTGCTTCATTGGAAAGCCTCTCTCCACATATCACGCACAGGGGACTGGGAGAAAACGATTCACCTGTTAAAATGAAGCCATATTTTAGATACAAATCATCATATTTTCTACAAAAAGTGGACTTTTTTGTTGTGGTCCCAAGCTCAGCCCCTGATTTTTTTTGTCTGCACTGTTGTTGGGCCTTTTACTGCCTTTACGTCGTCCAAAGAAGCTCTCCAGCAATGTTTGTTTTCTCAAAATTAGCCTTGCTTCAACTTGCTAGCTAGCAGATGAGAGTGAAATGGTGTACTGAGCAGGTGCCTACTGTGCATCTGATTCTGCTACAACTCTTTTGTTATGGGCATGGCCGTGATGTAGAGAGAGCCTACACTGGTCAATGAGCCTATTAGCCTAAGCCTACCAAATGGCCAAGCAGCATAGAGAGCACACTGATAACCTGCTGTTTTTATCGGTGACATTTTTATTATCCTTTTAAAATTGGGTTTCAAACAATATTCCTGTGTTTTCCCCTCATTGAACGAATTGTCCTTATTTGTTTACTATATCACATATATAGTTTATGCTACTATTCTTTAGGATGTCTTGTGTTTGGAATAAGTGTTCATTAGTCTTTGTGTGACTTGCACAGAATCTCAGGAAATGGGATCGCAATGAGGACAGTATGGATGCTGAGAAGTGTGCAGTGGAAGAGAACAGGGATCTGAAACCAGCTGAAGGTAAAGAACAGACAGTCATGCTTTCATCACAGCAACCTGGACTATAACATTGATAACATTGGTAGGACTCAATACAGACTGCACTGGAAAAGCCTTGAATATTCGAAGTAATATTTAATATCAGCACAGGATAGTGAAAGTGTTTTTAAGTGTTTTTTATGTTTAATTATACTTTCTTTTCCAGTCTTAATATAGTCCCAATCTTACATCGATAGCCTAATGCATGGAATAACATGGAGAGTGAGGAAGCTGGCAAACCATGGGTGACCTGTGGGAGGGTGGGAGATAGTACCCCAAACCACAGCCACATTTAAAAACCATCGAACTGACATCAGAGCCTCTCAATAGCTAGAATGGTTGTTTGAGTGAAACGTCAGATTTCAGGAGCTAGGCATGTGAACCTGCTCTGTAATGCAAGACATTTTAGGTCTCTGCTCCTATTCTTAATTCTGTAAATGACATCCTGAATGAGATGTACAGCTGTGGAGTTGTTAATATGTTAAATTGGCATTGGCCTGCTCTTTAGTTTCAATGCTAATTATAGGTGGGTGCAGTATACAAAACTTGCAGCCACAATGTAACTTCCTGGTTCTTTTGCACAGAAGTGCTGAGCAATCATGGAGGGGTCTACCAAGAGGAGTCAGGCAGACAGTGTGCATCACAGGAGGAGGAGGAGGAAGAGGCAATGCTGGCACCCTCTAGGAGCCCACAAGGGTACTCTGCATACACAACCCGAGACTGTGAGAACAAATGCCACTCCCACTTCCATGACACAGTGGGCCAGCCTGATGACCTGCACCACCATCACCATGACTACCACCACATCCTGCACCACCACCACTCCCAGAACCACCACCCCCACAGCCACTCCCACTCCTACTCCCAGCAGAACTTCCAGCGGGCCAGCGTCGCCACGCTGGCCTGGATGGTCATCATGGGCGACGGACTGCACAACTTCAGCGACGGGCTCGCCATCGGTACTTCCAGTCCTTCAAGCATGCCTTTCGTTTAGTGTTAACTTTCTCAGCTTAGAGGCGAAATGGTAAACATGTCCATCACTTGCTTTAAAATTAGAAAGGTTATAGAAAGCAGCTGATATTAAATGGACTGTGGTTTCGGCTGAGAGAGTTTAATAAGGGACGTTTGCGTAGGAGACATGCGTGCAACTTTATACTCTGTCTCCTCTCCTTAGGAGCAGCATTTACAGAGGGCGTGTCCAGTGGCCTGAGTACCTCAGTGGCCGTCTTCTGTCATGAACTGCCTCATGAGTTGGGTACGGTGAGAATTCACAACATGCCAGCACTCACACGCAACACATTCAATAAACTACAGGGATGACAATAAAACAGGGAGATGTTTTATAGCCACTAGAGCTGAAATGATTCTTTGTGTTACATGTATACTTTGAATGCAAAAATTCCCCATTTAAAAATTAATCCTCGAGTGCTCTCCAAGATGACAAAATGGCAGAGCAGGCAGAAAGTATTGGCTAAATGATCATCCCAGCAACAAGAGTTAGAGAATACCTAAGGAGAGTTAGAGAGAGTGACACTGGGGTTTTGGTCTGGAGCCATGAGAGAGGGGAGGGAGGGAGGTAGGGAGGAAGGGGTGACATTGGGGTTTGGATCTGGAGCCATGAGGGAGAGAGGGAGAGGTGACACTGGGGTTTGGGTTTGGAGCCATGTGAGAGGGGAGGGAGGGTGAACCTGGGGTTTGGGCGCTAATTATAGCACAAAGTAGTTGTCATGATCCAGACCATGCAATGCCTTGTAGGTGATTTTGTGAAATATTCAATTCTAACAGTTGGCAATCAGTGCTGGGAGGCTAGTATTGGGGTAATGTGTCAGATATGCCTTACAGTAGTCAAGATGCAAAGAAATGAAAGTTTGTTCCCTAGGAACTGGCTTGATGTTAGAAGCCATTAAGCCAAGGATCAATTGAATCAGGCTTAACTGAAGAAAACTTATTGGATATCCAGTTTTTAATATCAGATATCCAATCATGTACAACAGCCAACTTGCTAAAGTCATTCAGTTTGACCGATTCATGCGGCTGAATATCATCAGCATAACAGTGAAGTGAAATGCTATGCTGACCAATTATAAAGCCCAAGGGTAACATGTATAAAGAGAACAATATTGGCCCAAGGATGGAGCCTTGAGACACACAACAAATAATCAAATATTATTTTGAATAACATTCCTAATGACATAACAGAAACTCAAATCCAAAATCCCAAACAAACTGGAATTATTGCATAGTCACACAGCAACACTGAGGGAGAATATTTGTGAAATCGAGCTGAAATGTGCAAGCTCCTCCTTGTCTTCTCTGAGCTCATCCGCAGTAACCAGCTTTCTGCACGGGGCGCAACAGTGAACAATTGAAAATAACAATAAGGAAGATGCAAATAACAATGAGTCAAAGAGCCAAATTGTATTCTGACTTGATCAGAAATTGTACTTTCAAACTGGAATGTAAATCCATTAATATTCAGTAGATACAGACCAGCAGGGGACAATAACCAGACCGGCCATGTATCACTTGGAATAGACTCAAAGGGAAGTTAAAATGACCTTGAACCCGTACTGACAGTCACATGAGCATAGTAGATCGGTTATAGTGTGCCTCTGTGTGTGGTTTGCAGGGGACTTTGCTGTACTGCTGAAGGCGGGTATGACCGTGAAGCAGGCCATCCTTTACAATGTGCTGTCGGCTGCCATGGCCTACCTGGGCATGGTCACAGGCATCCTCATCGGGCACTACGCTGAGAACATCTCCATGTGGATCTTCGCCCTAACCGCTGGGCTCTTCATGTATGTGGCACTGGTAGACATGGTAAGTGATTGCACTGGCTTACCAAATTATTACTTTGTTTTTTTCTTTTCACCTCATAAACTGTATAGTTTCCCTACCTCTGTTTGTCTTGGTGACTGAGGTGGAATCATTTTCTATTCACCCTGTGCACTAAACAAACTGAATCTTGCGCCGGTCTGTCTAGGCCTTGTACTCACTCCTCCAATTATCTCCATTTATTTAATGAAACCAACCTGGAAAATGTACTTCTCTTTTTTTTTTTTACCCATGATTTTTCCGCTTTTTTCCCAACTGGAATGTTCAACCAACCTCACCGCAGCACTCGCCCTGACAGCTGTGGGAGAAGTCGTGCACGTGACTCCTCCGATTCACGTGACGACGCTCTCGCTTCTTTTCACGTTCTGGCAACCAACCGCACGCTGCCTATGACGTCGGAGGAAGGTTTTAGTCAGTGTACAGTCGGTTTGTGCCGCCGCAGGCCCCCAAGCATGAGGGCACTATTGTGATGAGGCCAGTGGGAGTTAGGCCGGCCTACTCTGTATCGAACCCCGGCGAGGCTGGCCAATTGTTGCCTCGCCAATGGGACCTCTGGCCATGGCCGGGAATGGCGAACCCGGGAATCGAACCCCCGACCTCAGGACCCGTAGGCAGCAATTTATCCCACGAGCTGGAAAATGTACTTCTGGCACCTATATGAACCCTATAAACATGGACATTGATAAAATGGTGGTGTAGTATATCTGTCATGCCAACGTCACATAACAACCTTTTCAATAACAAGGGTGAATTTTCATTTTTGACCCTTTGTGCTGGAGCTACAGCTCCAAGAGGAAGCCCGGAACAGGGACGGGAAAACAGAGCAAAACATTAATTAGCTGACATTTGTAGCAGTAGGATTAAACAAAAGAAAATAATGACCGGAGTAGCCATCTTAGTAGTCACATGGAAGGTAATATTATCTTAATTATTATATTGATGAGACTGATTTCTTTTTATCTCCAGCATTGCCACTTAACTGAGAATTATATTTGTTGTACCTTGAGAAATTGGAAACTGGATCGGCTATGAAAGAGGCAAACCTAAATCCCTCCGTTCACAATTGAATAAGCTTCAATTTCAATCCGGCCTTTAAAGTAGGTGTTTAAGAATAAACTTCTATTTGAATCCGGCTTTTAAAGTAGGTTTTTAAAATCCCAGCTGCAGCCACTTCCACCTGTCTGTATTCGGAGCACTGTTCGACAGTAGCCTTCTGTGGCCAGCCTTTCAGGACCATATGCGTCCTGACAGGTACTTGAAGGCGGCGATACTGCACACAGACGAGCTCAGGTCATCACTGTCATATGCAGGTGAGTCCTGAAGCAAGCTTTAGCAACAGCACTCACGCAGGTATTTTAAAGAGATATGAACTGTATAGAGATGTGCTGGCATAAAGGTATATGTTGACATTACTATCATCTGTTTCTTTTTTTGTAAATGGCACGTGCCATTAATATTTCGAAAATATTGGAGGCAGATTTTGTAAAATTAGACTGCCTGCTTCACCTTGGAGAACTTTTTATTTCAAGGTTTCATAAGCAAAGTGTGACGTTTTAGTCTAATGCAAGTAGTAAAATCTGCCATTGTAAAATCTACAGTACAGTAAAATCTGCTATAGTAAAATCTATAGTAAATTATAGTAAAATAAGTGTTGTATACTCAGTATAAAATCCTGCCCGGCCCATACCCAGTGTATGCCTTCAGAGTTCACTGGGTTCAGGACAGATAGCCAGGTGTAATTTAGCATGTTGCTTTAGTTTGTTTTATTAGCATTACAATTACACTTACAAACTGATGTGTTCAGATGTTGAATATTGTAAGATGTGATTCCCCTGGGAGGGACACAATAGGTTGACACAAAAATATGCAAGATTTGGCTGTTAGCCGTTATTTTTTTTTTCCTTGTCAACACTTAGGACTAGATTTACTAAAGGATTGTGACTGCTTTTCAGGCATAAAAGCAGCAGCTAAAACATCTTGGTATTAACGTGCAAATTACTAAACAGTTGTGGTGGCTGAAAATCGCTATTAAGATAATATTTGCAACAACTGTGTCACTGTGTGACTTTCGTGTTGATTTATTGTAATATCTGTTAATGCATATGTATAACTGGGGTGAATGTGGGTGGAGATATTGCATATGAGGCCAATTAAGTCTATTCCGTCTATTTTACTAAACTACTAAACCTTGAAGTAATTGCGACTCACCTCTTTGCTTGGGAATTTTGTACGACTTTTGAAAGCGGGCGGAAAGGTTTCACTGATACAGAATATATGTCTCACTCTATGAAAGGCATGTTAATAAGTTGATCTCCCTCCTGCATTTATCAGAGCCAGAAGATGACACAGATCTATCTTATGTACTATATTTCATTTTTTCCAGACACCTGGGAGAAAAAATACATCTTTTAGCACCTTTAACACGCCAGATGAAATCAAGCACAGATGTCTATGCAAACAGACAAGCAGACTTTAAAAAGCATCAAGTGTAACACATACAGGCTAAAGATAGATAGGTATTATAAAAATTAAAACAATAAAGTCCCATAAATATTGATTTAAAATTAAGTGCTGAACCATTGGCACATTTTAAAAGTTCAGTACCCTTTAATATCTTTTCACATTGTGTATAGCTGGCTATGATGCAAGCCTTCCCCTGATAGACCCATTGCCTCATTCTGCCCTCTACTGATGAGCTGCTGCACCAGCAACAGCAAGACCACAAGTATATACATCCTGATACTCACCTCATTTCATAGCGAATGGCACCTGTGTATTACTAAAACAGTTTTTCATTACTTATTTTGTTTGTCTTCCCGTAGTTGTCTATTCATTTCTAGACTATAAATGAATTTATATGCATGTGTTCACTGTAAACTTTGATTAACTGAAAGAAAACAATGCAGTCATTTTCAGTAGCGGTTTGTCAATTCGTTTTGAACTCACAAACATGGGTAACATGACATTTACTTTGCCTGTTTGGTTGCACATGACAGATATGCAAGAGTTCATTATTTTGAGAGTTTGGTTCAGGGGCATCACAAGACCCTATTTACTGGGGCACATGGCCCAGTAATAATTTGTTGTTCCCCAGTAAAAAATTGTGGAAAACAACTAGCTTTTAAAAAAGTGTCATACATAGTGTCAGGATGTGGGCACTGGGGGCCTGTTCCCCAGGTGTGCTTATAGCCCATCAACATTCCTGGTTTGAATACTTCTACAAAGACACTGACTGTACGGCATTGCTCCCACACAGGTTCCAGAGATGTTGCACAATGATGCAGGGGACCATGGGTTCAGCCACTGCGGCTTCTTCCTGCTCCAGAATGCTGGGATTCTCTTGGGCTTTGCTATTATGCTGCTCATCGCTATCTTTGAGAAGAAGATCCAGCTGGA
Organism: Albula glossodonta; assembly: GCA_019788955.1. Taxonomy (NCBI): domain Eukaryota; kingdom Metazoa; phylum Chordata; class Actinopteri; order Albuliformes; family Albulidae; genus Albula; species Albula glossodonta. The sequence goes on from JAFBMS010001424.1 coordinate 12,793, forward strand.
CATTCAGCTCTAGCACACTCCTACCTTTTTGCAGTCTTGATTTTGTCTTGTTTAACTTTAGCCCTTTTCACACGTGCACTGCAACCCTGAACTTATCTGGACATTACCTGGAGGAGCTGTATGCGGGAACGCAAATGACCGAATGAGTTTCACCGGACCTTGAGCCTCATTTTATCAAATGTGAGCCGAACAAATTGATCGTAAATCATTCATAAATGCATTTACGCAAAACATGTGGGATTTATCAAGGTTTTTGGGTATCAGTTTGTTCTTAGGATCCGAAGAAATTTCACGAGTGCTCTGAAGTGTTCGTATCGTTCGCGTAAATGGAAAAACATGGCTGTAAAGGGTGTTTTTGCTTTCATGTTTTTCCATTCACTCATCTTTTATTGGACTAAAAATGAGTAGCAAATTATTTGGTAAAATAATTAGTAATATAGTAATATTATAACGAGTCAAATTATTATATAAAACCACTATTGGAATCAAGATTAAAACAGGTGATGCATCATTTGTTTAATCCTGATTAATCAAATTAATTCTTATTTGGAATTTTACATGAATTCCATAAAACACGTGAACGACGTTTGCTATAAATAATGAGCAAAAACTATTGCTAAGGTCTTCATTGCTATGGCTGACCTCGCTCTATAAGCTCTAAGAAAAACTTAAGCAGTCAACAGGTGTCCGAAACAGCGCAGCAACAGGACTGTCATAATACGTACGTACATTTTCATTTAATAAACATATGTTCTTGTGTTATTGGACTAATTTAGCCAGTTGATTGGGCTATTTACACTTGTAGGAATTTGCAATCTAATTTTCTCCTGTCTTTGAAAAATAAATCCAAATATTACAATGTTGTCATCATTTTTACATGGTAAAATGACGTTAAAGTTTGCGTTTGAAAAGGAAAGGGACAACAGACTGAAGTAAAGGCAAGGGAGTGCACACTATTATGGAGGATGCTAAATACGTAGTAGTTCTAATTTGAACAAATGACCTATCTTGGGATTCGTTCTAAGTTGATTTTGAAAAAAAAAAAACGTGACAGTCCCAACAATGTATTGCTTGTGTCACATTACCACTTTGGCCAGCCATGCCCCCTCGCGGGCCCAGGTGCAGCTGTCCCCCAGGATTAATGGCAACAGTAAGGCTGGTATACAAAAACTTACCTTCAGAGTTGGAGGGTGATTGAGTCAAGACGAGGGAAAACAGATCACTGTCATCCTCCACAGTAATTCCAGCCAACAACGTCTCTCCAATAATTTGCCTCCAGTTTTATGTCGAACCATTTTCTTTTAAACTGTTGCAGGGTACGCAGAACTTTTGACACCGAATTTACTGCAACAGTTATTTCTGGCCAGGCTGTGGTCTTCCCCGGCTCCAGCACTCCACTACTTACACTACTGAACAAAGTATTTTTTTGGGATTCTACTTCCAGTAATAAAACTTTATAAAGTTTTTTTGACGTTTCTATCATGAGACTGGCGTGAAACAGAGGGTAGCTGCTTCGTACTCTTTTCTGCTTGCCTGTATATCGCTTTCCATTCTTTCGTTCATATTGCGGATACGTCCAAATACATGTAGTATTTGATATCAACGCAAAAACAGTAATCATTACGGCCTCGTCCGCCATCTTCGGTATGCTGTAAACAAAACACTGCGATATCTGCAGCGTACTTTTTGCGTCATGTCTTGCCTCCTTGAACGCTCTACTCAGACGCCACCCCTCACCTAAACCAAATGGATTAGTTCCAGTAGGTGAGAATGCGTCTGACACGGACAAATTTCCTGTTGTGTGCTACATGTGTGAAAGGGAAACTCTGATAAATAATGTCCGGACCTGATTCTCCAGACATTTTCCGGAGTTCATATGTGAAAACGGCTTTTGTTTCAAGTATCTCTAGTTAATAGTATTGCTGTGTTCTATTCTTTAGGTTTCTGTCAGCAGTGCGAGATGGGGAGCTTTTGTTATCTTCAGGTGAAAGCAGTAATGTGTGTGAGAGAGTGGTGGGCCTGGTACATGTGCTGATTTCTGCTGATTTGGTATAGCACTGCTGGATGGCATAGCCACTGCTCAGTGGACGGACTGCTCCTCCTCTGGGTATACAAGCTACAGTCTGTTGGCAATGAAAGTGAATGCCAATCACATTTTTTTTTTTACCTTGTACTACTTAAATGTTGTAGTGAACTGAACTTTGAGGTCAATGAAAATTTGTACCATACATTGTGTTTAAATTTTTTACTGCAGATGTTGTAATAACGATGAGTTGTGTTAGTTTAGTTTCTGGTTTTTGAAGAATACTTGGCAAAACATTCCAAAACAGGGTTTTAATGTTTGTAACTAGAAAAAAAAACTTTACTAAAGATGTTGACAGTGTGTTTTTTTAATATTCACAATGTACAGTGTAATCAGTTGTTATATTTCATCACACAATGCTAAGGGCTGTTCATACCTTTTGATTTTAAAGTTTTTATTAGTTTGTTTTCGTGATTAGCATAAATATTGCTTCAGTGCTGTAATGAAAGTATCTCTTGGGTTGTTGTTTTTTTTCCTGGTAGCATAGGATGTAATTAGGTTACTTTTTACATTCCAGGAAACAAAAACAGTGTTTTTCCTATTGTGTTGTCCTTTTTTGCTGCTGTGTTTTATAATATTAAATTAAGAATCCAATTTCATTCCACTGTTTTGAAAGCTGTACATTTGGTGAGGAGAGAAAAATGGCAAAGGTGTTGATGGTGAAGTGCTACAGAAACCGAAACTTCCTCTGTCTTCTTATTATGCACCAGATTAGATTCTGAGGTGTTATCATGCAGCATACAAGCTAGTACACATTACACTTTTAGACCCTATTGAATTACACCTGCAGATTTGTTGTGATTGTGGTAGGATCCTTGGTAAAATTTGGTGCATACACTCTGAGATACCGCAGAGCTTGTAACTCCAGTGAAGCAAGAAGGACACTGCTGTTGTGCTCCTGAGCAAGGTACGTAACCTCAGTTACTTCAGTAAAATATCCAGCTGTATGAATGAAAAATGTGTCATTCTGTCATTCTGGATAAGAATGCTAAAATGTTACATAAATGTGAATACTACAATACATACTTGGACCATGTATGGGGTGTCAGGTCCAAGTGACAGTTTCTCTCAGTTACCAGTACAATTCCTCTTTGTCAATGTACAGTGTTGGAATTAACAAACAAGGTCCTGCAAGTCACTAACAAATAAATCAATAATGTAATGTGGCAACAAAGCCAGCAGCCTGGTGGAAACTGAAATTGCCCCAACAATGTCAATGTAATAACTAGTAGACAACGTTGTGCTGCCTCCCTGTGGTCTAGTTAAAATACATGATCTTACAGACCACTGAAGGTCCGGATTATAAAGGGTACTGCAAAGTGGCTCAGGTTTGGATGCACTCTTTGACCATCTTCCCTCATTGACATCCGGTGGACAAGGACACGGTCATCTACAGTTGCATGGATCTCATCAGAAACTATCTGTCTGCTTTCCTTCCTCTTCCTCCTCCTCCTTCTCTTTCTCCCCCTCCACCTCTCATGTGTCCTCTTCATCTACCTTCAGGTCTTTCTGAACCTAAAACGTGTCAATCCTCAGGAAAACGGGAATAGTGTTTAAAGTTTTGGGAAATTAGTCTGTCTTTTGGTAAATGGCATTATGGTTTGGGATGTTTAGTTCATCGATCCAGTTATAGTGTGTTAGTGATTGAGAAAAACTGTAATATCCGGCTTCTTCAAACTAATTGCATAGATTGAAAGTACCTAACTGTGTTGTACTCAAAATAATCAAGCATAGTAAAGGTCATGACTATTTAAATGAATATAATGCTATGCAATCATGTTTAAACAGAAAACTGAATTTATATGAATTGTATTTTACTGCTAGTTTGGGAGAAACTATTTTATCTGATGAAAGTATTTGAAATTGCATTTGAAATATCATTTATAAAATATTTGAACAACATATGTAGAAGATTTTTAAAATTTTCATTTATTTCTTTAAAATACTATTTTAATCATTTATTTGAATTATTTGAACTACTTCAACTACAAGTATGTGCTTTTTCAAGACAAGATAAATATTTTTTTATCTGTATCTGTGTTTGACCCAGGTCTGGTTGTGACATCACAGGTGGTGTCTATGGCAAACAACTTATACACCTGATTTGAATCGATTTCAAATATCCACCCTTGCAAAACAACATTGATTTCTGACCTAAGTTGGGTTTATTTGATACTTTCATGCACAAATTGCGTACCCAATACAGGAATTCATTATTTTGACTACAGGGAACGGTAAAACGAGAGCAGTTTGCATGAGTTCATGATAACATGGATAAGTCGTCATCACCAGTCAAGCAGTGGTGGAAGAATGAGATTTCATGGCCCCAAATGGGTTGAGCTACCAATTGCTATCAGAACTGGAGTTGAACCAATCATTGTATTTTGCTCTGGAAAGGAAATCCTTTTGATATGGTAAGAGAGTCAGTGTTAAAAAAGCTCATTGTAAGCTTCAGATTTTAATGGGTTACAACAATGTCATCCTTTCCAACAAGAATGGCCGGACAAACTCTAGACAGCAGGGGGTGTAAAATCACATCACATTTATTTATTACGTTTATTGAGCTTGTTTTTGTTTGGCTCAATCAATGTCATCCATTACTGCTAATGGCCTACTGGAAAGCAACTGATCTTTAAGCTCAAAATCCACAAAGTTCCCTTGATTATAACTAATTATAGGTTCTTGCATAAGTTTGTTCATCCATGTAGCAGTTCTCCTGCATCGCTGACAGTGAGGATTAGTGGGTCCAGTCAAGAAACAAGTTAGCACTTCACCCCAACCCAGGGCCCTGTGTTTCAGATGGGAGGGAATGATGTCTGAGTTCTTACATATTCCTAGCCCAGGGCTAAAGATAGAGTTGACCCTGGGATAACTTAGCCCCTTTTCACACAAGGGTAGCCCTGGGCAAAGAATATGCAGTGTGAAAAGCCTTTTAGCCTGGGGCTAAGAAGGTTCTAAGAATGCTTTTAGCCCTGGGCTAAGTGCAGTGTGGAAAGCCTGTCAGTGTCAGTATATAAAGAAGAAATGGAAGGGGCAAGAGCACACATTCCAGCACACAGGGTACCTGTACCCATTAAGCCCATGTGCCCTTTAAGTCCACTTTCAACTTTGAAGTCAAATAAAAAAAAAAGAGAACAGTATTTTGTGCTACTCATTGTTTTCAACAATCCAGCAATTTGTTACTTCCATATCATTTTTTTATTGCAAACCAATCATATTTTCCAATGTTGAGTTAGCCGTGCCCATGTGCATGCTTTCTCAAATCATCATTTGTTTTCAGTGAGAAAAATGACAAAAAAAGAAAAAACTACAGCACCTGTCCAAAAATCTTGCAGGCATTTCACCTTTGCCATGATGGCCCAATTCATTCTACCTTTGCGGGAGAAGGTTGAAGAAGGAAAGTGTGCTCAAGGCCACCACAGGGTTTAAACAACTATGACGACACTGGCGCCAGGAGAGGTGGAGGGAGGAGCAAGCTACTCAGCTCCTCCCATTGTACTGCTGTCAGTCTCCTGGTTCCCTCCCTCAGCCTGGAGAAGTAACTGGAGCTGCAACAGCAGAGGCCTCACAAACAGACAGGCTCACCTGTGTGATTTCTAATCAACTCAGATGTGTGACCTTCAATTAGGCCTTCTATTTAAGCACAGCCTGAGAGACTGAATGGGCCTTTTTGGGCATTTGGCCCTTATTTTGTGTTAATTCCATTTGTTGTGTTTCTTTTCTGCTCACCACCTGGCCAAGTGGCCACACCTGCCACTGCACCACATTGGTGGAGAATGTGGGCAACAAGCCCCAGTGTGTGAGTGGGAGGATTTGTATTTTTTTCTCCCCTTCCCCTAGTTCTGGTTCTGTTTTTTTAAAAACAGCCTGCTGACCCAGCAGGCCTGTCAGAGACGGGACTTTTTGGGTATTCTGTTTTTTGGTGTTTTACAGATGGCTGTGCTGTGCTGTGCTGTGTTTTTTTTTTTTTATAAAAGTATTGACATGACTTTGGAAAAAGGATCAAAACATCTCTTTTGCCACCAGGGGTCACAATTGAGTAAGCTGCTGTAACTCGCACTTGTCTTGATGATGGCTTTGATTGCAAAGTGGCAAAGTCCCCTTCACACTGACCCAGTTGACTTTACTTGCAGTGGAGTGATAATTTACAAGTTAAATGCTGCAATAACATGTTTTATTAAACAACCTCCGGTGAAACAGAATTCACATATGTTGTCCACAAATCAGAATTGAGCATTTGATCAAAATGTGTATGCCATGATATAAAAAACACATTTTCAAAGGATGGGCATGGTTTATTAAAAACTTGGTAAAAATGGTACTTTTCTCCTGAACAATAAAACATATTTTTCAGGGTTTACATTTGTCAGTGTTCTGTGGTACTGCTGATACACTTCCATTTTCCTCTGGGGATCTACCTACCCCTATACCTACCAGCCTGCCTATGTACCTACCTACTTCATTTGGTATCTTTTTTTCAACGTCTGCCATTTCAACTTTCAATTTCTATGTCTATAGGGAGGGGGATGTCGGAAATTATGACCATGATCAGAGTGTTTGTTTTTACGCCTGTATGAAAAGCCAGTTTCGCAGGTATAGGTAATTGAGTGAGGGGTTATATTAAAATGTCTCTGCTGCACTTTTGTTTTAAACGCGCTAACGGGGGAAGGTGTGAAGGACACTTTACCAGGAGTGTGCCTGTTTAAGTGTTTTATTTTTATTAAAGGGGGCACCCTCCCACGTTGGAATGTATTATGTGCGTTTTGGTTTTCAATTTTTCTCAATCACTTCCACACTCTTCCTGGGCCTATTAACTACACATCTTGAACCATAATGTAATTTCCCAAAAGAACAAAGACATGGTCATGAAGAGTTGCATAGATCTCATCAGTAACATCCTTGCCCTTCCAATTCCCCCTCCACAACCTCTCATGTGTCTTCATCTACCTTCAAGTCTTTCTGGACCCAAAACATGTGAACATGTGAAACCCTTGGCCCACTTATCTATCCATCCTGAGGTTCTGAGTAGTGTGTGAATAATTTTGGCTCTTAGTGTTTCCATATGGGGAATTGTGTGTTAGTTGGGTTTGAGTTGTGATGACTTCAGTTAATGATATGGAATAGAAGTGCTATCTAAATGAGCAAATTGTACGGCCAGTGATAAATGAAGGGATTGTCTGGAGAGTTTTGCACAAAATGTTCAACAAATCTGGATCATGTGGGGACCACCAGTGACGTCATGAAAGGAATCGCAGCATAGAAACAGAGATCCGTTCCACAAAACAAAAAAAAGTGACTAAATCTAAATTTATTTAGATTAGGCATTAAAATTCAAAATAGAGTACCCCTACGGAATGAGTTCAACTACTAGACAAAAGAATTCCAGTAGACAAGACACTTTGGGCCTCATTTATGAAACATGAGCTGAACAAATTTTATCATAAATTGGTTGTAAATGCATTTACACAAAAAATGTGGGATTCATCAATGTTTTCGTATATCAGTTTGTTCATAGGACGCGAAGAAATTTCACGAGTGCTCTACACTGTTCATACTGTGTGTGTTAATTGAAAAACATGGCTGTGTTTTTCATGTTTTTGCTTTTATTTTCCATTCAGTCATCTTTTATTGGATTAAAAATAAGTTGCAAATCATTTGGTAGTAACATAGTATTATTATACCGGTTCAAATTGTTATATAAAATCACTATTGGATTCAACATTAAAACAGGTAATGCTTCATTTGTGTAATCCTAATTGAGTAATTAAATTAATTCTTAATTGGAATTTGACATGAATTCCAGAAAACACGTTAACGACGTTTGCTATAAATTCGGAGCAGAAACCATTGCTTCAACAGAAACCAGGTCTTCATTGCTATGGCTGACCTCTCTCTACTAGAAGATTTGGCACATGATGTACTTCGGAGAGAGCGCGTCTTAAAAGACCGGGCCGATCTGTTTGCAGAGAGTGATGATTGGCTCATGAAAAGATTTCGACTTCCCAGACCTCTCCTTCTGAGTCTCTGCAACAGATTAGAGCCAACACTCAGAAGAGCCACAAACCGGTCACGGTCAATACCAGCACATGTTCAAGTGCTTTCCGTCCTCAGTGTCTTGGCGACTGGAACCTTCCAACGGGAGATTGGCGACCGGTCGGGAATATCCCAGCCCTCCATAAGCCGCATACTGCCTGATGTGGTAAATGGTATTATTAATATGACACGGGAGTATGTTCAGTTCCCATACAGCTCACAAAAGGAAGTGGCAGTCAAACAGAGGTTCTTCAATCTCGCCGGCCTACCCAACACAATTGGTGCTGTAGACTGCACTCATGCGCGCATTAAGGCTCCATCTATGGATTCATTTGCGTACATGAACAGAAAGGGCTACCATTCCATTAATGTGCAGCTTATCTCCGATGCAGACTGCCAGCTGCTGAATGTTGTCGCTCGTTGGCCTGGGTGAACACATGATTCAGTAATTCTGCAGAACAGCTCTGTGGGAATCAACTGGCACATGGAGGTGTTGAAGGCGGCTACCTCATTGGTAAGCACATTATGGCTGGACTTCTTTTCTTCTTGACCTGTGTATAAATGTTGTTGTTGCCCATAGGAGATAGGGGCTACCCTCTGTAGCCCTGGCTAATGTCGCCATTAACCCATCCACAGATCCCTCAGGAGGTGCGCTATAATCAGGTGCATGCATGCGCACGGTCCGTGGTTGAGCACACAAATGGCATGCTGAAGGGCCGATGGCTGTGCTTGGACCACAGCAGGTTGCACCCTTCTATATGCCCCAGGGAAAGCCTGCAAAATCATAATAGCCTGCTGTGTTCTGCACAATTGGCCCTGACACATGGGGTTCCCATAATAGAACCTATAGGCCTACATGACCGAATGCCCATCTATCCGCCCAACGATCCCCCAAATGCGGAGGCAACTCGTGTGCATCAGCTGCTTATCGAACGTCTCTAAAGGTAGGTGTAATTTATCAAATGTGTCATGTTAGATATTGTTTAAATAATTTACCCAATAATGAGGTCTTTGTTTTTGTTCATTTTATTCCTGCCAAGGTTCTCAGTGAGGTGCTGATTTCGATCAAGCTTGTTGAGTAGAAGAGGCAGACGTGGGCACACCATTAAAGAGGATCCTAAATACGTAGTTCTGAATTTGAACAAATTATTTTACTTGGGTTTAGTTCGAGGTTGATATTGGGAAAACGTGGTAAACACTTTGGCCAGCCATGCCCCTCCTCGTGGGCCCAGATGCTGCTGCCCCCCAGGATTTATGGCAACGATGAGGCTGCTATTAAAACAAAAAACAAAAAAAACCCTTACCTTCAGAGTTGGAGAGTTGTTCCCCAAGACGAGGGAAAACAGATTGCTCTTGCCCTCCTCTATGATTCCAGCCAATGACGTCTCTCCAATAATTTGGCCAATGCGTTCATTGTTTGTGGACAACTTTGCCAAACTCTGACCCCTCCTGTGGCTGACATGCTTCTTTTGTGGGCTTGGAGTTTTCTCTTCACCTCCAATTTCATGTCAAACCATTTTCACTTCACTTGTGGCAGCATATGTGGAACTTTTGACCCCGCGTTTACTGCACCAGTTACTTCTTGCCAAGCTTTGGTCTTCCCCGGCCCCGACACTCCACTATTTACACTACTAAATAAAATTCTTTTGTTTTGATTCTACCTCCATTAACAACATGTCAATCTCTGCTTCAGAAAAGTTTATACTGTTTAGCCTTTTTCCTGCCATCTCTTATCATTGCCAGCGAAAGCCTTCCGGGCTCCTTATTTGGTATTTCAGGGGCATTAATTTATGCTAATCGAAAATTCTGTGAACGCGCTTCTCATTTAGGATTGATTGGTATTTATCAACATACACACTAGGATACAAACAAACAAACAAATGCTGTGTTTATGTGTGTTTGATAAATCCGGTGGGATTTGTTAGTTAGTAACCATTGACGCGTAAATTTACACACAGTTTTACAAAAATATTGATGAATGAGGCCCTTTGAGTGGAAAGGAGGATAAACAGAGACCACCAAGCTAGCTTCTAAGCCTAAGGGATAAACAGTCCCTTCTAGCTCGATAATTTCTCGATGCAGCAGTAAAAAAACATGATCATACGTCAAGCATGGAGCCAGGGACAGGTTTTCCTTCAAGACAAACAGATTTTTGTTTTATCAGTTCTTTACTTTCGATTGATGTTTACTCTCTCCCGACCTACAAAAGATATGTGCAAAAGTCCTCGAAGATATCAAACAGCTTAAAAAGAAGGACATAGAAGTGAAATGTTTGTGCTCAGCACCAGGGCCGGCTCTAGCCATTTGGTGCCCTAGACGAGATTGGTCATACTTGCACTGTGTGCTTTTTTTCTGGGGCACATCACACCTCTCTGCCCCAGTACCAACGGGGGTTGGAAACAGTTGGATTTCAACTGCTGTGGCCAACTGGAAAGGTGGAGGCTCAATTCTTTGTTATTTTTGCTATTTCTATGTTTTCCTTGACATACGTTAAGGACCCAAGTTTGCTAATGTTTATACAGTTCAAGCTTATTGTTTTGGTATATTTGTTCAAACAGGGAGAGGGATTACAGAGGGTTACAGTACCATACAGAGACTATGGTTTATTTGAATTTCATTAGTTATAATACAAGAGGAATTAACAACCCAATCCAAAGGAAACAAATTCTTGGGCAACTAAAGAAATTTCAATATTCTGTAGCTCTGATTCAAGAAACACACCAATCTGAAATAGAACATTTAAAACTAAAAAGAGAGTGGGTTGACCAGGTCTATAGTGCATCATGTGGGGAGAGGAAGAAAAGAGAGGTTGGAAGGGAACTGTATATTAAACATCAGACGAACTGTAATAAGAAGACCTCAGTGTAAAATGTCAAAGGATTTATCAGGTATGATTGAAGGAGTTGGGTTTAGTGGATGTCTGGTAACATCTTCACCCTGGTGAGAGAGACTTCACATTCATGTCCCGAGTATATGGGAGTACCATGGATCATGGATAGACTTCTTTTGCATGTCAAAGACCTATATCAAATAAAGGAAAGCAGTTATACAATCATTTTAGGTACTGGAGGCTCAATGTCTCATTATTAGCAGACACTCACATTAAATAAGAAATACAAAAAGATCTGTGTGAGTACTTTGCCATAATTGATGATGGTAATGTCTCTCCTTCAGTGGTATGGGACACAGCTAAGGCCACAATGAGGGGGAAGATTATTTCTATAGGATGTAGGATAAGGAAAAAGTTCGCAAAACAACATATATATATAAAAAGATTAGAGAGGGAACATAAACAATATAGAAAAGAAGATACACAAAAAACGCTAACGGAAGTTAGGCTGCATTTGGATGAGGCACTAACATACAAGGCAGAGGGAGGTCTCAGGTATATTTATATATAATATTATGAAATGGGAAATAAAGCTAGCAGGTTGCTGGCTTTTCAATTCCGGAAAGCCCAATCTAGCCGTGTAGTCCTTAAGATCAGACACCCAGAAACGAATCTTGTTGAGACCCATCCTAAGGAAATAATGGATGCTTTTGCAAAATACTATAAACAGCTATATAAGGGTCAAGAACAAGAATCTAAGAAAGAAAATCTCTATAAATAGTCTGTATAAAGACCCTAGGTCTAAAGTCAGAGTTAATTATCACTGTTCTGATTTTTTTCAAGGTGGAGAGGGGTGCGAGGCAGGGGGACTCACTGTCACCCATCCTCTTTGAGCTGAACCTTTAGCGGAAGCTATGCGCCAAAATGTACAGATTCAAGGAATGGTGGCTGAAGGAGGGACAACTCATAAGATAGCTCTGTTTGCAGATGACATTTTGTTTTTTATAAAAAAATCCCACTTCTTTCCATCCCCACACCTGCCACCAAGACTTCTTATTTTATTTCAATCCCTACCTGTAAGAGTGCCCATCTCCTTCACCTTCAATATGTTAAATAAGCTAATTTCAAAACTTATCTGGCAGAAAAAGAGACCTAGGGTAAGACTTAAACCCCTTTTTCTGCCTAAAGATAAGGGGGGCCTAGGCCTGCCGAATCTTAAACATTATTATTAGGCTGCACAGTTAACTGCAATAATGGCATAGATTAGAAATGATCTGGAGACGGGTTGGGCCCAGATAGAGCAGGTCAGAGCTAAGGGTATGTCTTTATCAGTACTGCATTTTATTGTCATAAAGTCCTTTAAAATTTAAATTGAAAATGAATGGATAAAACGCATTATGAAGGTTTGGACTACAGGGTAAATTTTAAGGGCTATGCCAGTGGTAGACAATATAGAATTCCACCTTTTCATATGGGATTGTGGGTTTAGAATACGGGCTGACAAAGCACATTCAACCAATTATTTAATGGAACAGAACTGAATTCATATTCCCAACTTCATGAGCAATTTATGCTTCTATCAAACGATTTGTGTAGGTACCTCCAAATAAAACACTAGTCATAAAGAAAGAAAGATTGTCGGTAAAAACTCAAATAAAATAGAAAACTATTTTATTAGTATTGCAGAAAAACGCTTTCAAACAAAAAACCATGTCTCTCATATATATTAAAGGCTTATAACTGACATCTCACAAAATACCTGGAACATCATGGAAAAATGAGAATTTGAATTAAATATTATAATTGAAGATAATAATATTATCTTTAATTACAAAATTTAATTCAAATTCCCATTTTCCTTGATTATATGGGAAGACCTGTGCGCAAGCTGTCATAAAGCAATCAGTAGACAATTATGGAAAGAATTTGAGTGGAAATCAAAAATCTGGTATTTTAACACACCACTCATCAATTCTTCAAATGTGAAAAAACCGTCTGTGGCATTATGTTGGATAAACTGTGGAAAGTTTTTTTTTGTTAGGAGCTATACCTAAAGAGATATATAGCACAGATCAGAGGAACATACTGCAGATACATTTATTGATTGCCAAGAAAATGAAAACTGTGAACTGGAAGGATGCAAAAGCAGCAACCGTAACCCAGTGGTTGCAGAGACAGAAACAGGTTTACATAATGGAATGAATGACTGAAAATGGACACATATACATATAAAAGGTGGACTCATGTTAATTATTGTACTTTTCAAACCTTTTGATGAATTATTCCAAAAAAACACTAAACCTTGTTTCTTAAACATTGTTTGTACATTTATTTGTTTCATTGTAGCCATGGGTGTTTGAACTTCTGTACATTCTGCTAACAGCTTATTTGCAATAAATTACATTTTTTAAATTAAAAGCAAATGAACCACTTACCAACGGGACTGCATCAAATGTGATTGCTGTTTTTATGTGATCTTTATGCAGAGCATGTGTACATAAGATGCAAAACAAGTTAATAAATCTTGTCAAAGTATTATCACTTAATGTTTTATGTAACATTTTTTATGGAGAGATCATACAGTCACTCCATTTTCTAGGAATAAAACAGTGTTTGGGTTTTGCCAGCCTAATGAGGTAGTTTGTTTGACAGATGTGTGTGTGTGCTTTTCACACCGGGGTCCATCTGTCCATCTGGAGGTCCTGGGGACCCCCGTCCTCACACTCTGCCATGCCAGCTGCACTTTGTTCTAGCTGGGGGTGCCCATGTCCCTGCTTTGACAACACAGCCACTCACCACCACAGTGTGTCTGCCATTAGCTGCAGGAGGGTCTGCAGTGAAACCTGGAAAACATGCAGCCAACACAAAGCACTAATAATTTACATTCTGTAAAATTACGAATGTATCAATTACACTTTTAAAGCTCACTTGTGTCTTGATCAGTTACATGTACGGGGATAAGTGGGGATACAGTGTACACACACACACATCTATCACCACTGTATCCCCACTGTGTACTTTTAATAATACAACACACACACACACACACACACACACACACACACACATATATATATAATATAATATGTAATGTAGGCAATTCTGCTGGCACACATAATGTAGATTAAATTTACATTATCTGTGAGTCCATATCTTCCACTAAAATGGACTTTCACTGCAGTTTTTTTCAGTGCATTTGGACAGGCTGCACTCAGAGGAAGGCCAGCCTATAATTTAGAAAGGTGTAAAAATCAGGGGTTCAAGTCAAACCAACATTTCAGTCAGGATTTCTTAAAAAATGTGTAGTCATTAGTCTTCTCAGTAAAAGTTGTAATTGACTGTATGTTCATTCAGCAAACACACACAACGAATACAGTACACTCAAGTCATTATCATCCAAACTGAAAGAGCGCACCTTTCCCCAGGTGTAAACACAATGCCATTAAATTAGTGACACACCAATCAGAATCAGACGATCCCTATAAATAAGGCCATTTGTTGATGAGGCAGGGTTTAACCTTACAACAAGGCACAGAAGGGGACGGAACATCATTGGTCATCGTGCCATTGTGAAGGTTCCTGGCCAGAGTGGAGGCAACATGACTTGATGTGTTGCAGTCAAGGGGTCCTCCACCACCATTCCACTTTGGTTTCATATATCACCGTACATCTGCTTGAATCCCTAGATCATCTTTACCAACAACTTCAACAGGAAGGGGAACCAGGGCAACCAGAGCAGTCCCAGTACGTTATCATCTGGGATAACGTTAGTTTCCATCGGGCTGCTTTGGTTCATGCCTGGTTCAATGACCAACTCACATTCACAAATCTTTTTTTACATGCATATTCCCTGTTCCTCAATGCAATAGAGGAATTTTTGTCAGCAGTGGAAGGATTATGACAGAAACCCCAACACAAGAGAAAACCTCTTGATTTCCATGGAGGAGGCCTGTGGGGATGTATGCATTGAAGCCATCCAAGGCTGGCTTAGACATACCAGGGCATATTTCCCACATTGCCTGGCCAGGGAAAACATCCTTTGTGATGCTGCAGACCAGAGAAGAGATGATGATGCAGAGTAATTGTAATTAGATTTACTGTATGGAATTACATTTGTGTATATATAAATATTTATAGCTTTTAAATTTTTTCTTTTTTTTTTTTCAAAATTTTACTCTACCTACCCTGCGTACCACTGTTCATTACATATGTTTTCCGGAAATAAAGGGTTGGAAAATATCTGCTCTCTTCATACAGTAATTTGTCAGTATGACATTGCAAAGTTGTTGTATAGTATTGTTTTGAATGTCTCTTGATGGTGTTTTCCGGTATGGGTAATCTGTTTGTCAGTAAAGTGATGTTCCAAATTTCAAAATATTGCAGATTCTCAAAATACTGATTTCAGAAGAAAATTACGTTTTGGTAAGAGTGTTTTGAATGAATCCCTCTAGTGTCTAAGAGGCAGTCATGTAGTATGTGCTTTTGATTGCTTGTGTGTGTTGTCTGAGGGCAAAGTCTGATTTCGACCGGAAAGTTTGCTGGTTGTACAAATGAGAATGACGTTTTGAGAAACGTCTGTGTAGTTTTGAGAATATTTCAGAAAATGTGTCATAGCAATCAGGAAAGACTGTAACATACTCACATTTTTAGACAGGCTACACGTTGTCACAGCAGAAGGCCAAATGGATGCAGAGCAGAAGAGATGCATTATCATCTGGGACAATGTATCTTTCCACCGATCTGCTCTGATCCAAAACTGGTTTCATCAGCATCCAAAATTTTCACTCCAGTACCTCCCACCACATTCTCTCTTCCTTAACCCCATTGAGGAGTTTTTTTCGGCATGGAGGTTGAAGGTTTATGATCTCCAGCCCTATGCCAGGATACCCATTATTCAAGCCATGGAGGAGGCCTGCGACCAAATTGATGCAGGGTCTGTGCAAGGGTGGATTTGCCATTCAAGAAGATTCCTCCCTCGCTGTCTTGTGAGGAAGAACATAGCCTGTGATGTGGACGAAGTTTTTGGCCAGATCCAGCTAGGCTTTGTTTCTTGTCTCTACAAATGTTTTTGCTGTGGCAATATATTATATTATATTTAGAATATGGTCTGTTCAGACTTTCAGTGCAAAATGCAACCTTTAGAAATGCATGGATGTTCTGTCTGATTTTAGTGTGGTAAGAAATAAATATTTTCATTAGTGTGCAGTACTGGCCTTGTGTGTTGTGTTTGGTCAATATATTCATGTACTTCACTCCAACAATATCTCTGAAAAAATCAAACCCCCACTACATATCATTAGATAATTAGAAATGTTAAAAGTGTTCTAGATTGAGCACAGCAGTGTGTAACTGGTTCAGAGCCAGATTGTATGAATCATGTATGTACCATATGGTGACAAAGTTGGGTTCTTATAAATTATTGTATAGTTTTGAATGAAGTGGTGTTTTTTTTTTGGAAAAGATCTGCAAAGAGGTGTTCTGCTATTTGTGTGCATGGTTGCGTGAATTGTGTGTAGTGTTTAGCCAAAATGAGCACTGTTTTCAAAATCGTGCTCAAGCAATCTTAAAAAAGTGTAACACACAGTTTCCCATATGGAAACACTAAAAAGTCAAAATTGTTCACACACTACTCAGAACTTCAGGATGGATAGATAAAAAGGCCATGACCTGACCTGAAGGTAGATGAAGAGGACACATGAGCTGTTAAGGAAGAGGAGGAAGAGGAAGTGGAAGGGCAAGGATGTTGCTGATGAGATCCATGCAAATCTAGATGACCCTGTCTTTGTCATGGGATGTCAATAAGTGAATCTGAGCCACTTCACAGTAGCCTCTCTAATCCGGACCGCCAGTGGTCTGCGAGACCATGTCTATTGACTAGACCACAGAGAGCCAGCACAACCAGAGCAGCTGCTCTATGTTGTCATTTGGGACAATGTCAGTTTTCACTGGGCTGCTCTGGTTCATGACTGATTCAGTGGCAACCCAAGTTTCAGCATCGTCTTTCTTCCTGCATTTTATCCCTTCCTAAATTCGGAAGAGAAGTTTTTTCAGCATGATGGTAGAAGGTCTATAACCAGGACTCATATGTCCATGTTCACCTCCTCCAGGCCATGGTGGTTGCTTGTTTAGATATTACGGTTGAGGCTTGCCAGGGGTGGATAAGGCATACAGGGATTTTTTTTCTGGGGGGAAAAACCACAAGCGCGATTATTCATTGCAGTAACAGGTTTTTACAGAAGCATTTTGTAGTGTATGTGTATTTGGTGGCTTTTGTGTGATGTCTGAAGACAGGGTTTGGTTTGATGTTAGATGATGGTCTTGAGTGGAGAGTTTGTTTTTGACATGGAAGTTTGAAGTTTGTGGAGATGAGTGTGCAGTTTTGCAATTGAGTTTTTGGAAATTGAGCATAATTTCAAGAAACGTGTCTTAGCAATCAAGAAAAACTGTAAAGTAAAACTTGTGTTTTTCATTGTGGTATGGTAATGCCAACTTGGACTTTTTAAGGTGCTTTGCAATGCCAATGACTCAGTCTTGAATTGCATTAAACTTAATTATTAATTTTAATGCAATTCAAGACTAAGAGATGCATTTTACTTGGTTTTTGTATTTTATTAAGAAAAGTGAATTGCCATTACATTCATTTATGTGGGTGCTGGATTAAGGCCCCCTGTGGTGATTTGGCCCTGGAATGAAGCCCTTATAGCCCATTGTGTTAATGCGACCCTGTACACGGACTGAAGAAATTGAACAATTCAGTTATGATTGACACCTGGGATTTAAACCTGCAAACGGCTAGCGAATTTCACACTCGATTGCTGCATATGTCTACATTGTGTTTTCAGGCAGAAACATTGCATTCTTCTAAAAGCAGTGCATGAGAGCACTTTGGAGCTTTTTAGTCAGTCAACAGCTAAAAGCCAATACAGTACTACTCTTGACTAATGTGAGAGCACTCTCCATGCGTTTGAAAATGAGGCCATTCTAAACAAAGGGTGCTGATTCAGCTTCTTCTTCCTCCTGCTTTCCTTCCCTGCCACCTTTACGCCTACCCAGGCCACTCTTTCTGCAATCTCTGTGTACAAAGCTCCTGAAGGTTAGACCCTTTGCTGTGGTGGTTCTTGGCCTGGTTCAGGTATGGAGACTCCCCTAGCATGGTGATGGAAGCTGGGGGACTCAACAACAGCATGATAAGGAGTAAATGCTCTAGTTATTCCCTCTCGCGTGATCTTACACAGGCATGCATGCACATTTATGAGTGTGCACACAATGGTGTATTTGAAACAGTCGTTGATAAACCAACGATTCATGTTCATCATTTTTGTGTGTATGATTATACATGCTCAGCATCCATCAAAAGCATAGAATGCTACCACTTGATCATGGTTTGATGCAAAAATAGATCCAGATTAACTCTAAAGCACCAGTAATCAATATTGTAAGGACATGCAATATATACATATTTTAACACTAATCCCATTAGTTATTTAACATATTTTGGGGAAGAATAATGTCAATGTTCAATGTACTGGCGTGGGGGTCGCAGGCCCCTGGCTGGTACTATGCCAGTAGGTTGCATTTTCTCCTAACCAAAAATTATGCTCATTATGAAAATTGCCCAATCACCAATTTTGAGCAACCTAGCTAAAATGAATCTTTAGGAAATGTAGATTAGATATCAATCAAAAAAAACTTTCTGTGTTCATTATTGAACTTAGAAGACTAGTTTCAAGACTAATTGACTTGACATCCCTCTACAAATAATGAAACATTTCAATGGAAATCGTACTCAATGTACTCAAGTAAAAACAACCACAAAAAAAAATTAAAAGTATAACTCCAAGAAAAACAAACAAAAACAAACACCCAATTCCTATTAGGAGCGCACTTGTAAACCATTAGTTTCCATCTCTAATATTTGTTATATTAGTTTGAAATGAAAGTGCAGGCTAATGACAAGATGTGAATCAAAGCATATAGGTGAGGGGGTCATATGTTTTTCTTGTGTGGTTAATGATACGTGGACAAGACTATGAAACTTTATTGAATGCTCCAAATTGTATAATTTTTAGTTTTATTTGGATGATGGAATAACTACATAATTATTATTATATTTCAATATTATTATTAATATAGTCAATGGTTGAGAACAAACTGTCTTTCTTAGTTTTCATAAAACATCTACAAAAAGTCAAATTATATATGAAGCAAGTCCATTTGCTGACCCCTCTTTCCACTTCATCAGTTACATTTATCAACTTAAGTAAAAGCATGAATGAATAATTAATAATGATTCAGTGCTTGTTTTTTGAATAAAACATTTAACTGTAAAAAAAAATGCTTTGAGCATGTAAAACATTGCGTAGAAAATGTTTTATCTCAATATTCAACAGGAAACTTTGGCTGGGATTCAGTAAAATGCACTTAGTCTCTGTACAAGAATCTGCTGTTAAACCAAAACAGACTTAAGTTCCTGGATGAATCTAGTGAGTTAACACACCATTTTGCACATTTAAGTTGAAATAGTATTTCTCATATTTGCTGTACTTAGTTTTCCATTTGACCTGGTAACCAGCTTCACCTAAGCATGCTTAGGTGAGTACTGGATTTCATTTTCTCTGTAGAATGGTGACAGAAGAAAGATGCATGAAGATGCATACTAGCTCATATTGGAAATAATGCAACAAAATATGCATTGTAAATAAATGTCAATGGGGCCTTAGACAGGGGATGGTTCAGGGACATGTTAGATGTTTGGTACGTCTTCTCTCTGTATTGCTTATGTTTCAAGAAATTAAGTTAAGTTATTAATAGTGACTCTAAAAGTGGACAGATTGATTGTTCCTTACTACACTTTCATGGGGCTTACATTAGAAAGCTACAAGTCTGGAACCGAAAGTGCTTCCCTAACTCCATATCTAAAAGCAATGGAGGAAATTTAACTGAAATTGTGTTTATAACAAATTCACAGCTACAATTTACATACATTAACCATTTAATCTCCCAGTATAACTGGATGAAAGACAATCACTTGCAGAAACATTTTCTTTAAAGGCATCTTACAGTGGTATCCTGCCCCAGCAAGACCATCTTCTGCTGCTACCATGGCAAACAGAAGAGTTTTTTTAGAGTTCAATGAAATGGATTCTGTGTCCAGCATCACTCTTCACTCAGATCTAACCCACTACCTAATGTCACCATACAGATCAACAGAGATCTAATTCATCACCTACTGTTCCAATACAGATCTAGTCAACTAACTTTTGTCCATCCAGCCATTTTACCCTCGTCTGTTTTGGTTAGCTGGCTAGAATTTTTATGTTGCAGCTTGCTTTAGATAAACTAATCAGGATTAGGACTGGTTCAAAAGTATGTATTAGAAATACATATGTTGCAAGTTGGACTTTAAGACCTAGACGTGGGCTGTGGCAAGCCAACCTAGTGTTCTATATTATGACCGCACATCCAGGCTGGTCTATGTCTTGCATTTGTGCGTCAGTGAATAGCCGTGCAGGGAGTGGAACCGCGCTAAGTTTAAAATTGCTTGGTGTTTTAAATACTTTGCCATCATCAGTCTATTATAAATACGTATGATGTTTTCAACTACTCCGGTTTTCCTAAATTATCTTAGATGACTAGTCAGTGTATATGTCTGAAAACAAAATACTGGAGCCTTCTACCAGGCAGTTTATGTGGAAATCCTCTACCTGTGTGAATTTAAGAGTACATATTGTAGGTATTTGGTTTGATTTCTCATTCAGATTGGTTGTATAGTTAATGTAAATAATGGAATATTCCCTATATTATAGGCTATCAGGCTGTAAAATTATACTGGGGTCTTTTCTACTGCCTTTTCTGTGCATCCCCGATGTGTAAATCCCTTTTTTCGAATGTGCATATAATTGCACTGTTTATTTCGCTGTGGTTAAGGACACTAACGAGAATTCTTTTGTTTTCTTTAGCAGACAAGTGTTATGTGCCTGCAAACAAATACACTGTGTTATGTGGCATGTGTGATGCTGGAAGCTGCAATAAAAGTAGGTCCCTGAATGTTTATTTAAAGGTAGACAAAGTTTTTGTTCTGGCTGAGCCTGATGCATCTTATTTGTAGCCCGTGCCTACATTTGGTCTGGCTGCGGTGGCAGGGTTGAACACCCAAGAGGCCTGTCTGTAGGTAAGACCTTTTCTTAACAAGTTTGCTTAATTCCTGTTTCATTTTTGTTGTAATGGAATGTTTGCTGATGTGAATGGTGGTAAAATCTTAATCTAGTGAATAAGTATTTTGTTTCTGCTTTTGTCGCAGGATCTTTTTTTTGTGCATTGCAGTGTCAGTTACTTTATTTCCTTGCTTGACTTAGCTTTAATTGCTCACATTGAATGTATAAGAAGCAAGTTTTTGACACACCAGGACTGTTACGGCCAGCCCCTGGCCAGTCGCAATATAAAACACACAAAACCAAAATTCCAAAAGAGAAAGACTGATTTATTAACAAACCAAACTACAATTACAGTACTAATGAAAAGTAACATTGGAAGACTGAAACTCCCGTAGCATGAGTCCCCTCTTGGTCAGTTTGGGAATGCTTATAAAGGGTATCCACCAGGTTCTGCCACCTCTGCAATCAGAGAGAAAAAACACAAAAGACACCAACAATCTGCCAGTAGGGACAGCAGCAAAGCTAGGGACATAACAAGAACCCAGCTGTTTCATTTATTTGAATATTACCTGTGCGGGGATCATCCTTTATCATATTCTCATATCATACAGGGTTCTTGCACCTCTTTAAGTGGGAGTGGCATAGTCACAATTTGCAAGATGGGATCAGACAGCCTCCTGTGTGCCACACATATTTAAAAATATATTTGAAAATACTTTGTAATCACTGAAGGTGCTTTCTTTGTGATTTTATTTGACCTTGAATTAGCAGTTGAATTTATTACACTTTTCTTACAAGAATTTCCTCAATAGATAATGTGTGAAAAGCCTTTGTTATACAGTTAATGGCCAACTATGACAGAAAAAAATAGAATGCAATAGGATAACACATTATACCTGCCAATACAACTCCCAACCAAGACATGAAAAATGAGATGGGACTGTTGACAATGTGGTGATTCACAGGACCACAGTTTGTAGTCAAGGAGTGCGCATAACCATATTGCCATATTTGATGGCACACCTCTCTTAGTTCGTCTGCACCTCTGAGTGCAAATCATGTTCAGAACAGAACACGGCAAAAGCAAAATTCAAACAATGTACTACATGTTCTAATTAGATGAATATATATCTTACAACAACTTACAATGAATAACCGATGCATTCATGGAGCTTAAGGTGAAAATGACAGCCTGTTACAATACATGTGTATTTAGTTTCAGTTACACCTGTTTTAATATAAATATTCAATGTTGTCTTCCATTTCGCCTTTTTTATTGTGTAGTATCTGCAATTTGTAGTGTTTAAATTCATTAAATTAAATTTATACATGAAATAACCTGATGAATCATTTAAAAGACACTGTTGTTCAAATGATTTCTTCAGGTCATTTAAAGACTTGTAATTTCAACAAGAAAAAAATATCTTAATTGTAAAAAACATTTTTTTCTCCTCAGATTTTCTCCCACCTGTCCCTTCAGGGCTTCCATATTGTACACGAGCAAAAAAGAAGTTGAATCAAACAAGAATGACTGTTATATTTGAATACCAAAAGGAATGACAATGTTATTAACATAAGCCAATCATCTAATGTGCATTAGTAGTAGTATACCAGAAGTAGAATGCTTCCAATCACTGAAATAAAGATACTTTGTCAGACATTTAGAGGCATTTAGTGTAGCATTAAATCGCAAGATAGTTCAGTATTACAGTAGCTTTTACCTAGCACAATCCGTAGCGTTGGTGAAAGCTGGTGAGTTAATGTAATAACTGATAAACTACTGGTAACCGGCTTGCTAGAGTAAATGAAGTGAAAACGAGTGGCTAATGTAAATGAAGGATTAATGTTGACACCCATGGTCGTCAGTTTGTTTTGAAAGGTGCTGGGCACAACGACGGTTTCAACTAATTGAAGGTTTTCAAAAAGAAGTTGGGACAAAATGGGCCACGACAAAAGTGGTGGGGACATGTTCCCAGCACCCCCAGCGTAAATGATGCCTATGGCAACACCTCACAATTCAGAAACTACTGAATAAAAATTAGCCCTGACTTTCCAGCTTGTAATTCCCACTTGGATGATGATTCATGCGAAATAACTTTAATAGAATTTGGGGACAAATAATTTAAATAATTCCAGCACAGCATTTATTCAGGCATAAGCTTGTTGTGTTGTAAAGGTACAGTAACAAAATGTATGCATCCAGCGTACTTGAGAATACTTTTGTTTAGCTGCGAAATTATGTTTTGAAAAGGTGGTAGTATAGGCACAGTAAAGGAATGTAGGCTAGTTACATTGATCTGCATGTTGCTAAACCCCCTTTTTTAAATCAAATTCACCATTCTTTGTCCCTCCATGTATTTGCTATATTCATATAATTGAAATGTTCTGTGTTGGAGAGCAGAAAGATGTAGCGCTGTATGTTTGTTTGTTGTAAACTGAACAAAAATAAACAGGACTGGACTATTGGCAATGATAGACATTTTTGTAACAGGAGGGATTAGAAATGAAATTGAGTTTTTCTCTGATATGCCTCACCACTGCTGCAATATATAATTTTTCATTTCAAAACATGAGGAAAGAGCATTGATGTTTGATAGACTGACTTTTTCCCTGTCTTTTTAGATGTTAGTCATCTCAGAATTAAACATTTAATAAATCATTTCACTTGTTATTCACAGGATTTGTTATTCATAGGATTCACACGGCAGACTGACTGTCTCCACATAAAGCACTTTTCCACAAGGCACACCCCTAATAATGTGAAGATGCTCTGCAGCTGGGGGTTTGTTTACTATTACCATGACAACCTTCCAAAGGTTTGTTGTATTTTCCTTGTCCAGATGCAACTGTGACATCATGCCATTATTATCCTATTTTTACATTTTGTTTTAACCATTATTACAATGGTCTATTTGGACAGAATGCTGGCTAAATTGATTTTTGGATGGAATGACATGAAAAATATTCTCTTCCCAATCCCTGGAAGTAATAATGCCCCAAATATATTTCCTGTCATTTTGATTCAGGAACTCTGCTGCCTCACTTCTATTCTAGTACCTCATACTGAAGCCTTTAAAGACACCAACTGATATGTAATGAAGCCCCAAACAATCTACTGTCATTTAGATACAAGAATTATTCTCCATTTATTTTCAGTCTTGTCTACTACTACTGTTACTCAGAAAACAAACATATTTTTGATTTTGTGAGATTAAGTATCAGAGGTGGATGTACACTAGTTGTCAGTGTTCATTGCCTCCAGCTGAAATGGATCATTGGACAAAAAAAGTCTTAAATAACATGGAGATTTTGTTTGTAGATGAAAATTTTAAAAATATTCAAGCCTCTTGCTTTGAGGGAAAAAAAATCATCTTTTATTTCAATATTTTAGCAAACAAAGTGAATACCATGGTGAGTGTTTGTCTGGCTCTCTTGCAGTAGATTTGCTGCCATGTAGAGACCTGCTTACTGATGACATCACTGGCTTGCTATTACTTGATTCTGAGGTAAATTGTTGAAACTTGTTATGTGTGACTGTGTCCTTGTTTACACTACCATTCCGTGAAAAATGAAACGCTTAACAGTAGCCCTTTTTAGGTCCTGTGTTGACTCCTCAGGCTATATCTTAGTTATATATCAGTCAAATACAGCATTATTATCCCAATAATGAATCTACACTAGGTTAGCCATTGGTAGCTAAACGGCTTGGTGATGAACATTCTCGTAAGAACAGACACAATGCATATTCTGCATAAATTATTAAAAAATGTATGAGCTCTAAAATTTCTGAGATACAATTGATAGAAAAAATTAAATCAGGTTGTAAAGTAATTCAGCAATACCCACATTTCTTATTGCAGAAAAACTGCTCATAAACGGTTTTATTCATCAATATTCAAGGTATTAAGGCAGCACTTTAAACTGAAAGTTTGTGATTGTTGTGATTTTTTATTATTATCTGGTTCTATTCAAAAGTTCAACACATTAATTGAATTATTTTAACAAAAAAAAAAAAAAAAAACTTTTTACAACAGCACTATATTTAAACCAATTCAGTGAATGTTATTTTATGTTTGGTTATTAGTGGAATGGTAGAACAGTAGGGCCAATTTGCACACCAAGTGAATAACTACTTTATTTAGGTTGTTTGTTGTTTAATATGTTTTTTTTTTTTTTTAGTTTAATATAGATTTGAAATTTTAGCAGCAGCTGACAATGGGGATGTGTGACATCATCTGGAGTAGGTGATTTGTTTTTGATTGTAGGCATCATGAATGCTGATAAGTACAAACAAATCTTAATACATGATGCAATATGGAAAATGTTTGGCTTTGAACACATTCAATGAGTGTAATAATTACTGAAGCATTTCCTGTCTTTTTTTTTTTTCAACATCCTGCAATGTCACACATCAGAGAGTCTAGTGTCCCTCAGTTGTGCTTGCTGAGTCGGGTTACCCGGTAGCAACCAGACCAAGTCTTAAAGTCATGAAGACTGGCATATTCTCATAGAGCATCAAGGACAAAAATCGTATTACTATTCCAAAAAATGGCCTCATAGTGGCGCTGTAAATACTGATTTTATTCAGAGTTTTAAACCATTACAATAATAACGCCATGCTTTCCTGTTGCCTTACAGTTGCAATGTGCATGTATATCCTGAGGTTGAACAGTCTGGAAACGGACACGATTTTTTTAAGGCCAAAATTATGGCTGTAAAAGGCCACTGAGTACTTGTAATTTTCATACTACAGGCAAATGAGCCAGTTTCGTTTCAAAAGTGCGCCAATTGGTCTCTACCCTGGTGGGCGCAGCAAATATAGCAATACTTAATAGTGCACTCAGGAAACACAACTCGTATTCCCATGTAACAAGAAATCCTCAACAGACTTCCATTTTGATTCCACCAACTAAAATATTCTAGGAAATAGATGGCCCATATAAATTATTTCACTTGACCAGTGTTCAATCTATTTAGCATTTTTGCAAAATGTTACTAATTTATGGATAAGAATTCAGTTTTCTGAGTGGCTGTTAAACTCAGTGCCGGCACGAGCCGCTTGGGTCCTAGACCCTGTGCATCGCTGTTTAAAGCAATATGTTGATACTTTCTCTATGTTCTAAAACTGAAATCATTCAAAATCTGTGGGACTGAACAGTTGCACATTACAAGTTCGACGTTACAGTAATACATACGAGCAAAACCTGGCAGGTAGAAGCTAGAGGAAAAGACTTGCCTGCAAAATTCGTCCAGATGTGTACCTGTGTATCCGCAAATGTTCCTCCTACTGGATGACGTCAGGAAATCATATGGTTGAGTTTCTCCGGCTCAGTCACAACTTGTACTAAGGAGAGCGGAGCGATTCTGTCAAAGTTTTATAGCCCTGAAAAGGAACAGGACCATCACTTGAAACTAAATACAAATTCGAGAACTTCCTGTCCAGCATTGTTACAAGGAGCCTCGAATCACTTTTTGCAGCCCTAGCATGTGAAAAAATCTTTCCAAGAGGATAGTAAAAATGAAGAGCTCAAAACAAACCGTGGCAATGAGGTTTGAAATAACAATCGTTCTCGTTTCCTTGCTCGGTTTGGGCTGCTGCAGTTTGTTGGATAAGAAAGGTGAGTTAAATGGAAACAACTCTTTTTCATTCCGCATGAAAGGGCGGGTATTATTTTAAAAAGGATTGTGTTCGCAGACAGACAGATTTAAGTGTCGTGAATACTGCATGGGCTCGAAACCCTTAAATACGAGCAGCAGGGGGAAAAGTATGGTGTAAGCTTCCTGGGACAGTAAAGTTTGGTCAATTGAACAAACTTTTGAAATCAAGATTAATTGACATCTTGTTTCATGTGTCTCCGTGTTTTCAAGGGATATTGCCAGACTGCTCCACAAAATACGTGGCGCACGCTAAAGAGAACATAGTTACTGTTATTGTTGTCACTGAGATTAAACTGCTGTAAAATGTTATCCAACTGGAGAGGTCAAGCATGACGAAATTAGGCAACCGTTGTCCTGATGACACTCTTAGACTGTTCCAAAATAAAATTTCAAGATTTCAAATGCATAGCGTTTCATTATTAACCTAAATAATTTAAGTTCTCCACCTTCCTAATACAATAATAATAATAATATAACGTATATAGTGTCTGTCATACCACAGTTTAATGTTGTTTTACAATAACACAATGACACGTAATAAAATTAGGCACTAAATAATGTATTTTAAAGTCCCAAAAATTTACAAATAAATAGAATCGAAAGGCATGTGTCCTAGCGACAGAGGAATGCTTACTGTTCTCGTTAACGCGATGTGATTAAAATTCCCAAAATACGGCAGTTGCATTACAAGTTCTGGCTCATTCAGAAACCGTCTTGATATGTGGATTGTGGTTTGGAGAGAGGCGGTCTGGTCTTTTAGGTTTGTTAATAAGGGGCAGTATAACGGAATGGCAGAACAAATCTGTCATGTGTTTTATCGCAATTATGGTATGCATCAGTGTGGTAGTGTGTTTGTGCTTTGTTTTACCCAGAATAACATCTTTGAATTTCTTTGAAGTTGATTTACCGAATACACTTGAATTGGTTTAGCTACTACACTTCCAACTTTATGAAAGTATTAAACTTATAAACAGAATCGTAACATATCGAATTGAGAAATGCTATCTAGCAGAGCAATACAAATAAAAAGTAAGTGTACTCAGTCATTATAAATGTAAAGAAATGCTCAGTTTTTATTTACTTCGCTGTTTTCCACTGCTGTTTTAATACTTCCACTCAACGGTCAGAGGGTAAAGTACTCGTGGATGTTTTAACAATGAAACATTCACCATGCCTCATCGTTGCACTGGCTTGTTACAGCCGGAGAAAGAATACCTTTTTCACAATATCCCCAAATTATCCTCGCCATATTTCGTTTGTCAAACAAATGGTAGCACCCCAGTGAAAAGACAATCAATGGTCCCCTGGTTCTTCTCTTATTTTCTGACAACTGGAGGAGACATTAAGGTCTCTCGCTTGTCTGAAACTGAAGTGTAGCACAATTCAACGAGTCAAGTGTATGCAGATCATGGGTGCGATTGTAGACTTTCCTGTATGTGGGTAAAATGTCAATCACCACACTATAGCTCACAAGACCAGCTATCGGAGTGTCTGTTAGTTTGGTATTCGTGTGTCTCTGTTCATAAAACAAGGTTCTAAAAATGTTGAATGTGTTCAATACACCACCTTTGTGTCTGAAAAACTTTATTTGGAGACTGGCAAGTGAGAAATGGTGCTAGGAAGGTGTTTAGCTGTGACATCCCATTCTGGTGTTTGGATGTGCTCAATGGCTATCAAACACTAAAAGACAGTGTTCACCATTGCATCTATGGACGCTTACATGACTGTACAATAAGCTTATACCATACGCATTATACCATAGAACAACCGGCAAGGTTGAAATGTTCCGTCCATTTCATTTCTTATCATGTAAACCGAGTGAGGTATGTCCTTCTCCACATGCATGCAGTGTTTCCAAAAATAACTCTTGAAATGGTGTTTAAAACCATAACCTGCATGGCAGAATCATACTTAAGAGAAAATTGTAGGTTATATGAAAAATATACATATTAAAAACTTAAAAGAATGTAGCACTCAAACAACTCAGTGAA
>JAFBMS010001425.1:0-17500 GCA_019788955.1 Albula glossodonta
AGAGAGTTACATACACACACACACACACACACACACTAACATACAACAGAAAGAGAGATACACACACACACACACACACACACACACTAACCTACAACAGAAAGAGAGTTACATACACACACACGCACACACACTAACCTACAACAGAAAGAGAGTTACATACACACACACACACACACACACACAAATCTACAAAATAGAAAGAGAGAGAGTGTTGCACACATACTCATATTTCCCTACAACGTTGAAAGACAAAATACGCACTCTCCTTAAAGACAGAAAGAGTTACACTCACACATACTCTCTCTCCTTAAAGACAGAAAGAGTTACACTCACACATACTCTCTCTCCTTAAAGACAGAAAGAGTTACACTCACACATACTCTCTCTCCTTAAAGACAGAAAGAGTTACACTCACACATACTCTCTCTCCTTAAAGACAGAAAGAGTTACACTCACACATACTCTCTCTCCTTAAAGACAGAAAGAGTTACACTCACACATACTCTCTCTCCTTAAAGACAGAAAGAGTTACACTCACACATACTCTCTCTCCTTAAAGACAGAAAGAGTTACACTCACACATACTCTCTCTCCTTAAAGACAGAAAGAGTTACACTCACACATACTCTCTCTCCTTAAAGACAGAAAGAGTTACACTCACACATACTCTCTCTCCTTAAAGACAGAAAGAGTTACACTCACACATACTCTCTCTCCTTAAAGACAGAAAGAGTTACACTCACACATACTCTCTCTCCTTAAAGACAGAAAGAGTTACACTCACACATACTCTCTCTCCTTAAAGACAGAAAGAGTTACACTCACACATACTCTCTCTCCTTAAAGACAGAAAGAGTTACACTCACACATACTCTCTCTCCTTAAAGACAGAAAGAGTTACACTCACACATACTCTCTCTCCTTAAAGACAGAAAGAGTTACACTCACACATACTCTCTCTCCTTAAAGACAGAAAGAGTTGTACTCACACATACTCTCTCTCCTTAAAGACAGAAAGAGTTACACTCACACATACTCTCTCTCCTTAAAGACAGAAAGAGTTTGCAAATCATTTAAATAAGCAAAACATTCAAGCAATAAAAATGTATTAGTATTGTGAATATGAAACCCCAGCTTATTTCTTGAAGATGGCAGTCCTGCATAAAGCAGCTTTTCACAGTGATGAAATCTTAACCCTCACATACCAGGACTTTTTCCTTACAGGTTGTGCCCTAAATGGCAAAGGTACTGTTGATTACATAAATGCATATTTTTGCATATGCTTGCTAGTTAGATAAAGAAAGTAAACAGTCATAGATGGTTCAAACATAGATGGATTTCTTATTAATATGGCATTGTATCTGTCAGCTTGTAAACCCTGTAACCTCTGAAGTAAATCTGCATTCACACAGTGTGTCCCAAATGCTTTCCAATTTTAAGTTGTTTCCTTGGTTTAGGCACTGGCTTGGACACAGCAGCGTGTGAGGACCATGGGCAGGTGAGAGAGACCAGAGCCGAGGACCATGGGCAGGTGAGAGAGACCAGAGCCGAGGACCATGGGCAGGTGAGTGAGATCAGAGCCACAGCCAGTGATACAATTTTTACAGTATCCTTGGACACGAGGAAATATAAAAATTAACCAGCTATCCTATTGCCTGTATGTCTGTCTGTGTCACTACGTGTCTGTGTGTGTACGTGTGTGTGTGTGTAAGTGTGTGTGTGTGTGTGTGTGTGTACGTGTGTGTGTGTGTGTGTGTGTACGTGTGTGTGTGTGTGTGATGTGTGTTTATATGCAGGACTCACCTGTATGCACTCGTAGGTGTACCTTGAGGTGATGAGAGGAACGGAATGCTTTGCCACAGTATGGACAGTCCTTCACACCTGTCCCTCTCACTCTCTCTCTCCCCAATCCTCCCCTCAGCCCATTCTCACCTGCCACACACACAATTTCACACATTAACCTGGATTACCAACATATAGTAGCATCTCAAACACAAACTGTGCGTGGGTGACCAATGTGAAGGTGTGTGTGTGTATGTGCAATGTGCATGCAGAATCTGTAAAGTGTATGTATGTTTGTGCAGTATGTGTAAGTGTGTGTGTGTGTGTGTTTGTGTGTGTGTGTTACCTTGGGTCTGAGCCATGGTAGAGTGAAATCCGGCACTTGTGTGCTGTTGGGGTTTGGGGGGGTTAGTGAGCTTGCGGGGCTCTTCTCTGTGGGGTCTCTGTACATGCACACGCACATGAGCCACCGCCTGCTGCAGTGAACGGAACAGCTTCCCGCAGTCAGGGCACTCCCAGGGCGTGGCTGGGGCGTGGCCCCCTGTGAGCAGGCCACCCAGGTATGCTCGCACCTGCTCTGCCTCCCCTGCCACTGAGCTCTTCGGTGCTCTCTGCTGCCCCTGCTGGCCAGAGGCCATGCTGCGTGCCACTAGCTGCCATGGGGCCCCGCCTCCACTGCTGGCCCCTCCCCCCACACCAGCCCCACCTCTTTCTGCCACCTGTGCAACGGCCTGCAGTCTCTCCATACAGCTGCCACCCCCATCACCTGGCAACCCTAAGTATCCTAGCAACGAGGCCTTCCCACGGTCCCCAGCTTCCCGTGCTCGGGCCCCGCCCGCCCGCGAGAGCAGCAGGCTGGAGTACAGGGCACCCAGAGCCTGGCTGCTGGCAGGGGCCCCGCCCCCGGAGGCCCCGCCCCCTGAGGCCCCACCCCCTGAGGCCCCACCACTGGAGGCCCCACCCGCCTTAAGGCCAAGCTTGTTCAGGTGCACCTTCATGTGATTCTTCAGAAACCAGGGCTCCTTGAACCCACGTCCACACACTTGGCACTTGTGGTCGAGGGAGGCCTTGTGCTTGCGCATGTGGCCCTTTAGGAACCAGGACTGCGTGAAGCGCTGGCCGCACGTCTCACAGCGGAACGCAGGGAGAGGCAGCGGGGCGAGGCCAGGGGTAGGGCCAGGGGTGGGGCTAGGCCCAGGGGCGGGGCCAGGCAGCTCTTCAGTGGGATGGCTGTCCTGCAGATGTGTGGCCAGCGCCTCCTCTTGGCTGGCAGAGAAAGCGCACATGCTGCACTTGTAGGGGTTATGCAGAATGCGCACATGGCGGGAGAGCTCACTGGCGGTGCGGAACTTCCCCTTGCACGCATGGCAGTGAAACAATGATGTCATCACTGCTGCCAAGGCAAGGTCTTCAGCAGCTGGGGCAATGGCAAAGGGTGGGGCTTCCTCCGTGGGGGGTGCGGTTAGAGGAGGGGGGTCTCTTGTCATGGGTGGTGGGCTGACAGGCAGGGCGGGGCTCTGGTCCTGGGAGTGGCTGCTCTTTTGGTTCTGGTTGTGGCGGTCTCTCTCCAGCACATGGGCACGTGCATGTAGAGACAAGATGCTGTTGAAACGGAATCTCTTCCCACACACCTTGCAGGGAAACCTCCGTGGGGGAGGCCCGTCCCCTGGCGCCCCGTCTGCCTCCCCCGCCTGGGCATGGCCATTGTGGAAGAGCTGCAGGTCGAGCTCGGCACTGCACAGGGGATCCTGGCTGGAGGACAGGGCCTGCTCCAGCACCCCAAAACCCAACGGCTCCCTAGGGAAGGAGGCCACTGCTGGAGAGGGAAGTGCTGACTCTTCATCATCCTCTTCCTCTTCCAGTTGGTGGCCTGGTGGGGGTGAGGAGGGGCTGTGCTGTGGGGGCAGGGGGCTGTGGTCCAGAGAGGGGCTGTGCTGTGGGGGAAGGGGGCTGTGGTCCAGAGAGGGGAGGGTGGGGGAGGCTGTGGGCGGCTCACTGGGCAGAGCCAGTACACACTCCGGAGGGGAATCCATCTGACAGACAGAGAGAGGAGTTAACAAGCACCTCATAATGCCCAGGGAATCAAACAGCCATTTCATGACAGTGTGTACAGAAAATCAGTCTGTGTGGGTTTAACTCACTGCCAGTGAACTGAGTGTGTGAGACTCTGTACAGTGTGTGTGACTCTGTGCAGTATGTGTGTATCTGTGGTGTGTGTGAGTCTGTGCAGTGTTTGTGAATCTATGCAATGTGTGTGTAATTCTGTGCAGTGTGTGTGTGACTCTGTGCAGTTTGTGTGTGATTCTGTGCAGTGTTTGTGACTCTGTGCAGTGTGTCTAACTCTTTGCAGAGTGTGTTTGATTCTGTGCAATGTGTGTCACTGTGCAGAATGTGCATGTTTCTGTGCAGTGGGTGTGTGTAATTCTGCAGTGTGTGTGATATTGTGCCGTGTGTGTGACTCTGTGCAGTGTGTGTGTTTCTGTGCAGTGGGTGTGTGTAATTCTGCAGTGTGTCTGATTCTGTGCCGTGTGTGTGACTCTGTGCAGTGTGTGTGTTTCTGTGCAGTTTTTGGACTCTGTGCTGTGTGTGTATATCTGTGCAGTGTGTGTGGTTCTGTGCAGTGGGTGTGTGTTTCTGTGCAGTGTATGATACTGTGCAGTGTGTGTTTATGTGCAGTGTATGAGATTCTGTGCAGTGTGTGTTACTGTGCAGTGTGTGTTTGATTCTGTGCAGTGTTTGTAAATCTGTGCAATGTGTGTGATTCTGTGCAGTGTTTGTGAATCTGTGTAATGTATGTGTGTGTGACTCTTTGCAGTGTGTGTTTGTTTCTGTGCAATGTGTTTGACTGTGCAGTGTGTGTGTGTGTATATCAGTGCAGTGTGTGTGATTCTGTGCAGTGGGTGTGTGTTTCTGTGCAATGTGTTTGACTGTGCAGTGTGTGTGATTCTGTGCAATGTGTTTGACTGTGCAGTGGGTGTGTGTTTCTGTGCAATGTGTTTGACTGTGCAGTGAGTCTATGTGTGACTCTGTGTACTGTGTATGTGAGTATGTATAGTGTGTGTGTATTTGCATGTGTGTGACTGTGCAGTGTTTGTGTGATTCTGTGCGATGTGTGTGACTCTTTGCAGTGTGTGTGTGAGTCTGTGAAATGTGTGTGAGTGATTTTATGCAGTGTGTGCGTGATTCGGTGCAGTTTTTTGACTCACTGTTCAGTTTTGTGCAACTCTGTGCAGCATGTGTGTGACAATGTGCAGTGTGTATGTGATTATGTGTAGTGTGTGTGTGTGTGTGTGTGTGAGAGAGAGAGAGAGATTCTGGGCAGGGTCTGTGCAATTGGTGTGTGTTCCTGTGAAACTCCCGAGCTGTTACACTACACTGTAACCTCTGAGCTACAAGCACAGCTCCCTAACCGTTAAACTACACTGTAACCTCTGAGCTACAAGCCCAGCTCCCTAACCATTATACTACACTGTAACCTCTGAGCTACAAGCCCAGCTCCCTAACCGTTAAACTACACTGTAACCTCTGAGCTACAAGCCCAGCTCCCTAACCATTATACTACACTGTAACCTCTGAGCTACAAGCCCAGCTCCCTAACCATTACACTACACTGTAACCTCTGAGCTACAAGCCCAGCTCCCTAACCGTTATACTACACTGTAACCTCTGAGCTACAAGCCCAGCTCCCTAACCGTTATACTACACTGTAACCTCTGAGCTACAGGCCCAGCTCCCTAACCATTATACTACACTGTAACCTCTGAGCTACAAGCCCAGCTCCCTAACCATTACACTACACTGTAACCTCTGAGCTACAAGCCCAGCTCCCTAACCATTACACTACACTGTAACCTCTGAGCTACAAGCCCAGCTCCCTAACCGTTATACTACACTGTAACCTCTGAGCTACAAGCCCAGCTCCCTAACCGTTATACTACACTGTAACCTCTGAGCTACAGGCCCAGCTCCCTAACCATTATACTACACTGTAACCTCTGAGCTACAAGCCCAGCTCCCTAACCATTACACTACACTGTAACCTCTGAGCTACAAGCCCAGCTCCCTAACCATTACACTACACTGTAACTTCTGAGCTACAAGCCCAGCTCCCTAACCATTACACTACACTGTAACCTCTGAGCTACAAGCCCAGCTCTCTAACCATTACACTACACTGTAACCTCTGAGCTACAAGCCCAGCTCCCTAACCATTATACTACACTGTAACCTCTGAGCTACAAGCCCAGCTCCCTAACCATTATACTACACTGTAACCTCTGAGCTACAAGCCCAGCTCCCTAACCATTACACTACACTGTAACCTCTGAGCTACAAGCCCAGCTCCCTAACCGATTATACTGCACTGGTCTCACCATGAGAGTGTGTATGCCATGCTTCAGTCTTACTGCAGACGATGGAACTGTTATGCCAGTCCTGACCTCCTCCTACAGGTCCCTGTGAAGACATCATCATCATCATCATCATCATCATCATCATCATCATCATCATCATCATCATCATCAGGGCTGATTAATGCTGTAAGAACCTTTAAGAGTTCTTACAGCCCCACTGTAGCAGAGGGGTTACAGTGCTGTAGAGCCCACCTATAGCAGAGGGGTTATAATGTTGTGCAGCACCTCTATAGAAGAGAGGTTGTTATAGTCTTGGGTTTGGGGCAGTTTATTCCAAACAGGATGCAGTCACTTCCCTTCACACCCTTCCTGTGCTCCACAGTCGCCTGCAGTCCACTGCCACAGAATAGCTATGTCCCCAGCTCTGCAGAGCTGTGTCTGTCTGCTTACTCCACCTAACCCTTACCCCTAATCCCTAACCCTAACCCTAACCCTTACCCCTAACCCAAACCCAAACCTTAACTCTAACCCCTAACCCTATGGCTTATTCCACATCTCTCTCCATTCACATTTACAGGCATGTTTTGTCATCTTAATTTGTGATTTTTGCTCCCTGAGTCTGAACACATCCTTAACAATCTGGACGCTCCTATGCAGATTCACTTATGCACACGTGCACACACACACGCATGCACACATACACATGCGTGCACACACACACAACGCACACACACACACACACACACACACACACACACACACACACACACACACATATATATATATATGAGAGCCATGGGATGGTGTGGGTGCAGTGAGTTACCTGCAGTCCTGCTCAGAGCCACACTGCTGAACAGCCACCTGTTCAGTCTAAAAAAATCACCGGCAGCTCTGCTCAAAAGCCCCCACAAACTCTAAAACCAATCACTGTCTTTTCTTTCCAAAAACCCCACACATATAAAAACAATCAGGAGTAATTCTCCCTGAAAAACCCTGTGCAGGGTTACATGGCTTTGCCGAGATCCACATCAGCGTGTAGCCAGGCATAGAGAATGAGCCATTGACAGCAGAATCTGCTCTGGTTGATGTGGCCGCTCCTCATGTGGAGACCATCCATTTGCCAAAATATGCAAATCAACGTGATTGTCACACACTCCCCACTCACAGCAGTAAGCACTTGCTTTCTTTATAAAGTCACCTAACTTCTATTTTCACACTCTGAGCACACCAGCGCTGCCCCCACACACAGACATGAGGACTGGAGGGTCACAAGTGCCATTAATTCACGCTGCCTCTGACATGCTGGGGTGACATTTTGATTCAGGCACAGCGCTCTCACTCGCTCCTCCATCTTTCTCTCTGTATCTGCCATTATTGTTCCCTCCTTCCCCCCAGTCCCTCTCTCATCCTGATTCACACTCTTCCCATCCCCCTCTCATTCTTTCTCCCTCACTCCCTCCTCCCTCTCTCTTTCACTCGTTTTCCTTCATTCTCCCTCTTTCTGTCTGCCTGCTGCTCTGCCAGGTGGCACTGTGCCAGGGAATGCTGCTATCAGCTGGTAGATTGGCCCTGCCAACATGGAGAATGAGAGAGAGAGAGGAGGGAAGAGGAGAGGAGAGGAGAGACAGAAAGGAACGGAAAGAGGGAGAAAGAGGGAGCAGGACTACAGAGTACTGCAGAAAAGGAGAGCATATTCACTGCAAAAGAGTTGGAAAGACTACAGATCTAAGAAAGAGAGAGACATTGGATTCACCTCACCCTCTAACACATGCAGAAAGAAGGGGTGGAGGAAGCTACTGAATAGAGAAATGGTGACAAACTGACAGAGGGTTGGGACACAAACCTAGAGGGTTCGACGATCAGTAATATACCAGTCAGAGCTACTGTAAGATTGACCAGCATCACTGTAACAGTCCTATTCAAGCTACCCCTACAAGCTTGTTCTCTTTCCACAGAACTAAAAGTGAATGTGTTTGAGTGGGGTTGTTTCTTTAATTAGAATGAAAGTAAAAGGGGATATGAGGGAGGAGGCAAGGAAGCACACCCACAGCCCATGTTAGCTTATGTTAGCGTGGTGAAGCAGGGCCAGGGCAGTGTGTAAGCATGTGTTAGTGTGGTGAAGCAGGGCCAGGGCAGTGTGTTAACACGTGTTAGCATGGTGAAGCAGATCCAGGGCAGTGCGTTAGCATGTGTTAGCATGGAGAAGCAGGGCTAGGGCAGTGTGTTAGCATGTGTTAGCATGGTGGAGCAGGGCCAGGGCAATGTGTTCACATGTGTTAGCATGGAGAAACAGGACCAGGGCAGTGTGTTAACATGTGTTAGCATGGTGAAGCAGCGCCAGGGCAAAGTGTTAGCATGTGTTAGCATGGTGAAGCAGGGCCAGGCCAGTGTGTTAGCATTTGTTAGCATGGTGAAGCATGGTCAGGGCAGTGTGTTAGCATGTGTTAGCGTGGAGGAGTAGGGCCAGGGCAGTGTGTTAGCATGGTGGAGCAGGGTCAGGGCAGTGTGTTAGCATGTATGAGGAGCATGTGTGAGGCTGGTGGAGCATGGCCAGGGCAATGTGTAAGCATATGTGTTAGCGTGGTGGAGCAGGGCCAGGGCAGTGTGTTAGCATGTATGAGGAGCATGTGTTAGGCTGGTGGAGCATGGCCAGGGCAATGTGTAAGCATGTGTTAGCGTGGAGGAGTAGGGCCAGGGCAGTGTGTTAGCATGTATGAGGAGCATGTGTTAGGCTGGTGGAGCATGGCCAGGGCAATGTGTTAGCATGTGTTAGCGTGGAGGAGTAGGGCCAGGGCAGTGTGTTAGCATGTATGAGGAGCATGTGTTAGGCTGGTGGAGCATGGCCAGGGCAGTGTGTTTGCATGTATGAGGAGCATGTCTTAGCATGGTGAAGCAGGGCCAGGGCAGTGTGTAAGCATGTGTTAGTGTGGTGAAGCAGGGCCAGGGCAGTGTGTTAGCATGTATGAGGAGCATGTGTTAGCATGGTGAAGCAGGGCCAGGGCAGTGTGTTAGCATGTATGAGGAGCATGTGTTAGTGTGGTGGAGCAGGGCCAGGGCAGTGTGTTAGCATGTGTTAACCTGGTGGAGCAGGGCCAGGGCAGCGTGTTAGCATGTATGAGGAGCATGTGTTAGCGTGGTGGAGCAGGGCCAGGGTGATGTGTTAGCATGTATGAGGAGCATGTGTTAACCTGGTGGAGCAGGGCCAGGGTGATGTGTTAGCATGTATGAGGAGCATGTGTTAACCTGGTGGAGCAGGGCCAGGGTGATGTGTTAGCATGTATGAGGAGCATGTGTTAACCTGGTGGAGCAGGGCCAGGGTGATGTGTTAGCATGTATGAGGAGCATGTGTTAACCTGGTGGGGCAGGGCCAGGGTGATGTGTTAGCATGTATGAGGAGCATGTGTTAACCTGGTGGAGCAGGGCCAGGGCAGTGTGTAAGCATGAGTAGGAGCAGTGAGTGTGTGTGTGAGTGTGAGAGAGACGTTGTGCATGCTCCTCCTCACAGAGTTCATCTCCTCCCTGAATGCCTTTTCCTTTCTCTCAGACTCTCTCCTCTACACACCATCCTCTCCTCTCTGGCACCTGTGTCCACCTGTCAGCACTATGAGCCTGACCAGGCTGCTCATAACCTTACAGCACTATGAGCCTGACCGGGCTGCTCATAACCTTACAGCACTATGAGCCTGACCAGCCTGCTCATAACCTTACAGCACTATGAACCTGACCAGGCCGCTCATAACCTTACAGCACTATGAGCCTGACCAGGCTGCTCATAACCTTACAGCACTATGAGCCTGACCAGGCTGCTCATAACCTTAGAGCACTATGAGCCTGACCAGGCTGCTCATAACCTTACAGCACTATGAGCCTGACCGGGCTGCTCATAACCTTAGAGCACTATGAGCCTGACCAGGCTGCTCATAACCTTACAGCACTATGAGCCTGATCGGGCTGCTCATAACCTTACAGCACTATGAGCCTGACTGGGCTGCTCATAACCTTACAGCACTATGAGCCTGACCGGGCTGCTCATAACCTTGTAGCACTATGAGCCTGACCAGGCTGCTCATAACCTTAGAGCACTATGAGCCTGACCGGGCTGCTCATAACCTTACAGCACTATGAGCCTGACCGGGCTGCTCATAACCTTACAGCACTATGAGCCTGACCGGGCTGCTCATAACCTTGTAGCACTATGAGCCTGACCGGGCTGCTCATAACCTTACAGCACTATGAGCCTGACCGGGCTGCTCATAACCTTGTAGCACTATGAGCCTGACCGGGCTGCTCATAACCTTACAGCACTATGAGCCTGACCGGGCTGCTCATAACCTTGTAGCACTATGAGCCTGACCGGGCTGCTCATAACCTTACAGAACTTTGAGCCTGACCAGGCTGCTCATAACCTTAAAGTACAGTGAGTCCAAGCAGGTTGACTCTTAGTACTACAAGGGCTAAGTAGAAAATATTGCAGTGTCTCCTGCAAATAAAGTATGTAAAGAAATTATATAGCAGTTCTTACAGTTACAGTGACTATAGTTACATAAGGGCAATGTTACAGACAACATTGTTACATTTGGGAAGTTTAACAGACACTATATTACATTAGGGCAGTGTTACAGACACAATAGTTACATTAGGGCAGTGTTACAGACACAATAGTTACATTAGGGCAGTGTTACAGACACAATAGTTACATTAGGGCAGTATTACAGACACTAGTAGCATTAGGGCAGTGCTGCATGGACTACAGAAGGAGGGGAACTGCAGTGAAAGACCAAGTCAGGTCAGCCCTACATATCACCTCAAAGTAGCTTCCAGTTTACACCCAGGAGCCCAGGTGAGGTCAGTAAACTGTGATCTGCTGCTTTAATTGACCAATTACATACAAACAAATTATACACGTTGATTACAGCCACACATATATGAATGAGGATTTTTCAGTACTTCAACATTCCACTCTTTTACACAGTGAAATACTCTTAAGTATAATTACTAAAACTACAAAAGTGAGGACAAAAGTGAACCTCATTTCACCCCCTCCCACAAAATTCACACAAGCTTAGCAGGAATCTCAACCTTTCACCCAAGCTGCATGTGGTGCAAGTGAAACAAAAGAAATCCGAATATAATGATAATTCTGCTCATAAAATACATATTGATTCACCAACTATCCACTTTAACGTGAATTCTGTTTTTATATCAGTACATTTTGGGGCGTCCTCGTTTGAATCACTTTGTATTTGACATCAGAGTTGTGAAAGTCGCGATTGTTTGGTGAACAGGTTTGGAGCATAGCACGGCTGAGGCACAGACGTATACGGATGACATGTCTGCTTCTTATCTCGAGCGGAATTTCCTCCCGCTGCAAGATGTGCGTCAATAACGCGCAACCATTTTCAGTCCCTCTCTGCCTCTCCCGCGGCCATCTCAATTAAAAAAAACGCATTAATGAGATACATGACTGCCGACAAACACATGAACGTAGAGACGTTGTAGAAAACACCGTCAACGATATGTTCCTTTGCTTAATTTGTCGCGATAATTTCGCAAATGATCATACAATTAGTTAAATG
The DNA here is from genome assembly GCA_019788955.1 of Albula glossodonta. Lineage (NCBI taxonomy): Eukaryota > Metazoa > Chordata > Actinopteri > Albuliformes > Albulidae > Albula > Albula glossodonta. Next base: position 11,714 of record JAFBMS010001425.1, read on the forward strand.
CATTATTTAATGTTATTACGGACATAATAACTAAGACATATTGTTGTTTATTTAGCCTTATCAACACTATTATGATCAGGTTTAGTACGTAAGCAGCCAATTCGAAAGCGCCACGGCTCCCAGGCGTCTCCCCTCGTCTTTCTCTCTAAATTTTTACAACAAAAGATGAGTGGAAGGGGGAAGAAACGAGTGCACGAAGTGCCATCATGGATTTCATTTTGAATTTCTCTGCCAATCTCTCCGCCCTCCTTGGTTCACAGCGCTCAGCTCACATTCTGAACGGCTTGATCACAAATAGGTATCCTACTAACTAAACACTAACAGAATATTCCTCTGACCGTGTTTAAAGCCTACAGTTTACACATTCGCTACTTTTTGTTGAAAGCTAAGTCTAAGTAGCCCCGAAAGGGGTGAGTGCTGGAGCTAGTTACTCTAAAGAGGTGACGTTAGGACAAGCAGTCCGGTCGTAATAGTAGTGTTTGTAGTAGTGAGTAGTAGTATCAGAAATGTGATAATGGCTGTTTACGACCCAAGTTCGTGGTGACAGTGTCTAGTCGCTCCTCTTGGTAATCCAAATAATTTCAGCATATATGATCCTAACAAAAGGATTAGCCGACCGCCTCTCACCTAGTATTTACCGACGCGTAGTGGTTTATTTGAATCGCGGGATATATTTAAATTCAGATCTTATAACCCAAAAGCCACTGTCTTCCAAAATTCCAGACACAGGACAGGTTAACGTTTAATATTAGACTTTTCCACTTTATCCTTATGTATTTTATATTATGGTATGTAGGCCTATTGGTTAAATTACGAAGCTGTCCTGTCCATTAATTCACACAAATGCACGAGAAGATAATGATCATATCGGCTATGCATAGCTAAATGAATGAGTTTAATCAAATTGAATCTACTTCACAAATACTGTGCGTAGGCCTGTTTTCGCAAACTTTGTAAAAGTTAACGTAACAATATTTTATAAGTCGTGCATGTGCTTGTGATTGACTTTGGGCTACTTTTAATACTTCATAATTTCTCAGGGTCTGTTGCAGCGTTACTAAACAGATGCGACGCTAATCACTGCTATTATCTAAAGCCGTTCTTTAAGTTGTAAAATTTCATTTCTGAGGGTCATGGCTGTGTAATCAGACTGCTAGGCACCCGCGTTTACAAACTGGCCTCATAGATACGGACACAAGTGCTCAAGTGTACACAGCGACATGTATGCAAAACCGCCAATCACTGCGATCACCCGCGACTGCAACACATGAAAAAGAAATGTAGTAAAGATAGAAATACGGACAAATGTACAGTCATTACAAATGTGCCTTATTTACCAGAACTGCAGAACTCGTCGTCAGATAGTTAATTTTAATACAATAGGATATTCATTAAAATCATTTGAGTAACGTTTTACCGGAATGCAAGAACATTGCAGTTACGTATAATCGCCTATAAATGTTAATATCTATATGTATTCATAAGTATTTTTATATAAAGATTTTTTGTGATGAAAGTAAGGCTGAGCGTACTTACGGGAGAGGCGGCGAGGAGATTAATGACGCGACACGTCATGATTACGTTTCACTTGAATTAAATACATTACGAGTTGGGAAAAAAAATGGAAATCGGGGTTGTTGTATACAAGCATACGCCGCCCCCCCCCCCCCCCTCCTCTCTCTCCCTCTCCCTCTCCCCTCCTCCTCCCTCTCGCACGTCTCTTTCCCTTGAATTTTTTCAAAGATCCCTTTATTGTGCAGTCGTGAGTGAGTGAATGAGAGAGAGAGAGAGAGAGCTATGAGAGAGGGAGGGAAAGTGATGTAGGTTGCAAATGTAATTAAAATCCGCCGAGCACCATTTTAGAGCATTCCCACATTTTAGAGCACTCCCGCATTTTAGAGCATTCCCGCATTTGGAGCGCCTTGATGCGCGCACCCGCACAGTGCAGCACCCGTCAGATTAAACTACGCGACTCCCAAACCCAGACGGCTTCGCTTCTCACATAGAACATGGCATCATGTTGTAGCAATTCGGCGATTTTTGTTTTGTTCAAAGTGCGATAGAAGTGACAGTTTTAGGTGTGGTTTCCGAGAGTGTTTTGAAAGGGAGGCCGGAAACGCACGGCTTCAAAGTTTTAAACTACTGGAGTATGTGATTTGTATTTCGCCTCAACACATCCGCTTTGTTACAAAAGCGTTCTGTGAGTGTGTGCGTTATGTATGTTCTGTCTGTTAGGTTTCCTACATTTGTGTATTTAAATCGTTACTGTATTTCTCTACTTGCGCTTAGACGCACCCCAGAACCTGCTGAAAGTTTTGTGGAGAGTTTTTGTAATTTTCATTTGTTCGCAAAATCGATTGTCTCTAAAATAAGGCGATGGTGGCAATCAGCCGTGGGATTACTGCGAGACCCGCCTGCGCACACCTGTCTGAACCTGCGTTAGCAGAAAGGAGAACTTTCACTTTAATGGCATATATAGGCCGGGCTATCCCGTTTCTATAAACTATAAATCCATCGGAATGTATGGTCTAAATATGTCTGAGTAAACTTGTGTGCACTGTGTGTGAGAGTAAACTCCTTCCGTGCACTCTGTGTGTGTATGAGAGAGAGTGAACGCTCTCCGTGCACTGTGTGTGTGTGTGAGAGAGTGAACTCTCTCTGTGCACTGTGTGTGTGTGTGTGTGAGTGAACTCTCTCCATGCACTGTGTGTGTGTGAGAGTGAACTCTCTCTGTGCACTGTGTGTGTGTGTGAGAGAGTGAACTCTCTCTGTGCACTGTGTGTGTGTGTGTGTGAGTGAACTCTCTCCATGCACTGTGTGTGTGTGAGAGTGAGCTCTCTCCATGCACTGTGTATGTGTGAGAGTGAACTCTCTTCATGCACTGTGTGTGTGTGTGTGAGAGTGAACTCTCTGTCTGTGCACTGTGTGTGTGTGTGTGTGAGTGAGTGGACTCTCTCTATGCACTATGTGTGTGTGTGTGAGAGTGAACTCTCTCTCTGTGCACTGTGTGTGTGTGAGAGTGAACTCTCTCTGTGCACTGTGTTTATGTGTGTGTGTGTGTGTGTGAGAGAGTGAACTCTCTCTCTGTGCACTGTGTGTGTGTGAGAGTGAACTCTCTCTCTGTGCACTGTGTGTGTGTGAGAGTGAACTCTCTCTGTGCACTGTGTTTATGTGTGTGTGTGTGTGTGTGTGTGTGAGAGTGAACTCTCTCTCTGTGCACTGTGTGTGTGTGAGAGTGAACTCTCTCTCTGTGCACTGTGTGTGTGTGAGAGTGAACTCTCTCTGTGCACTGTGTTTATGTGTGTGTGTGTGTGAGAGTGAACTCTCTCTCTGTGCACTGTGTGTGTGTGAGAGTGAACTCTCTCTCTGTGCACTGTGTGTGTGTGAGAGTGAACTCTCTCTGTGCACTGTGTGTGTGTGAGAGTGAACTCTCTCTCTGTGCACTGTGTGTGTGAGAGTGAACTCTCTCTGTGCACTGTGTTTATGTGTGTGTGTGTGTGTGTGTGAGAGTGAACTCTCTCTCTGTGCACTGTGTGTGTGTGAGAGTGAACTCTCTCTGTGCACTGTGTGTGTGTGAGAGTGAACTCTCTCTGTGCACTGTGTTTATGTGTGTGTGTGTGTGTGTGAGAGTGAACTCTCTCTCTGTGCACTGTGTGTGTGTGAGAGTGAACTCTCTCTGTGCACTGTGTGTGTGTGAGAGTGAACTCTCTCTCTGTGCACTGTGTGTGTGTGAGAGTGAACTCTCTCTCTATGCACTATGTGTGTGTGTGTGAGAGTGAACTCTCTCTCTGTGCACTGTGTGTGTGTGAGAGTGAACTCTCTCTCTGTGCACTGTGTGTGTGTGAGAGTGAACTCTCTCTCTGTGCACTGTGTGTGTGTGAGAGTGAACTCTCTCTCTGTGCACTGTGTGTGTGAGAGTGAACTCTCTCTCTGTGCACTGTGTTTATGTGTGTGTGTGTGTGTGTGTGAGAGTGAACTCTCTCTCTGTGCACTGTGTGTGTGTGAGAGTGAACTCTCTCTCTGTGCACTGTGTGTAGATCAGGGTTGGGTGTCCCAGCTGAGGAATCTGTTGATGCTTCAACCTCAGTCCACACAGACATCTCAGGAGTCACATGCACACACTCAAACACTCATGTGCACATATATGTGCACACAATCAAACACTCATGTGCACATACACGCGCACACACACACATACACTCTTTTGCACGCCCACGCGCACATTCACGCGCACATTCACACACACACGTACACACACACATACCCTATTGTGCACGCGAACACGCACGCACAGATGCACACTCAGAAGCAGGCACTCAATCACAGAAACACACTCACACAGAGCATAACTAGCACAATGATATGTTTGGCACAGCTGTTAAAGTTACACCCAGCCTTAGCAGAGGTGGATAACTAGCAACTGGTGCTAATCAGCTACAAACACTTTTACACTAACACACACGCACACACACACATATATGTGTCATGTACATTCCCTTCTCCTCATCCTTTGGTTACATCTCTTGAGAGGCCAGTGTAGAGACGTATATCTTGAGAAATGTTTGTATTGACGTGGCAGTGGGGAAGCCTATGACACTTACTGTGCGTGCATATGAATGTGAACACTGTATGAGATTACCAGAAAAACGACTGTTTTTCATGAAGGCAATGAAGCTGTGCTGTGTAGTGAATAAGGTGTAGTGCAAGAGTGTGAGAGGAGCGGGACCTACATTCCTTCAGTGAGCCCGCAATCAGTACATGGAATTGCAAAAATAAGACATGCTTCCACATGAATTGGAGGTTTTATGGTATATTCCATAATCCCACCTATCTAACATGCATACCATTATCCAACCCATCAAATACATATTACATTCACTAGGACACATTTCAGTCAATATGAATGCATTTGAAAGTGTTTATGGTTAAGCTTGGGCAGTAAAGCAATGAGGATATGAGCATTTGGCCTGACCCTGACAGTAAGGGAGGCCCTCCACATATACCGCTGCAAGGTTACCCTGACCCTGACCCTGACCCTTACCCTTACCCTTACCCTTACACTAACCCTGACCTTGACCTTGGCCTTGACCATGACCATGACCATGACCCTGACCCTGACCCTGACCCTAACCCTAACCCTAACCCTAACCCTAACCCTGACCCTGACCCTGACCATGACCCTGACAGTAAGGGAGGCCCTCCACATGGACCGCTGCAGAGTTACCCTGACCCTGACCCTGACCCTGACCCTGACCCTTACTCTAACCCTAACCTTGACCTTGACCTTGACCTTGAACATGACCCTGACCCTGACCCTTACCCTGACCCTGACAGTAAGAGAGGCCCTCCCCATGGACTGCTGGAAGTGGGAAGTTGGTTAAAGAGAGGTGGAGGAGAGAGCAAGTTAGAGAGAGAGGTGGAGGAGAGAGTGGGTTAGAGAGAGAGCTGGAGGAGTGAGCAAGTTAGAGAGAGGTGGAGGAGAGAGCAAGTTAGAGAGAGAGGTGGAGGAGAGAGCGGGTTAGAGAGAGAGAGGTGGAGGAGAGAGCGGGTTAGAGAGAGAGGTGGAGGAGAGAGTGAGTTAGAGAGAGAGGTGGAGGAGTGAGCAAGTTAGAGAGAGGTGGAGGAGAGAGTGAGTTAGAGAGAGAGGTGGAGGAGTGAGCAAGTTAGAGAGAGGTGGAGGAGAGAGTGGGTTAGAGAGAGAGCTGGAGGAGAGAGCGAGTTAGAGAGAGAGGTGGAGGAGAGAGCGGGTTAGAGAGAGAGGTGGAGGAGAGAGCGGGTTAGAGAGGT
>JAFBMS010001425.1:22500-35000 GCA_019788955.1 Albula glossodonta
GTAGTACTGTGTGTGGTCTGTAGTGTGTAATATATAGTCACTGGCTCTCCTGTAGTACTGCGTGTGGTCTGTAGTGTGTAAAATAGTCACTGTCTCTCCTGTAGTACTGTGTGTGGTCTGTAGTGTGTAATATATAGTCACTGGATCTCCTGTAGTACTGCGTGTGGTCTGTAGTGTGTAAAATAGTCACTGTCTCTCCTGTAGTACTGTGTGTGGTCTGTAGTGTGTAATATATAGTCACTGGCGGCTCTCTCCTGTAGTACTGTGTGTGGTCTGTTGTGTATACAATAGTCACTGGCTCTCTCCTGTAGTACTGCGTGTGGTCTGTAGTGTGTAAAATAGTCACTGGCTCTCCTGTAGTACTGTGTGTGGTCTGTAGTGTGTAAAATAGTCACTGGCTCTCCTGTAGTACTGCGTGTGGTCTGTAGTGTGCAAATAGTCACTGGCTCTCTTGTAATACTGTGTGTGGTCTGTAGTGTGTAAAATAGTCACTGTCTCTCCTGTAGTACTGTGTGTGGTCTGTAGTGTGTAATATATAGTCACTGGCGGCTCTCTCCTGTAGTACTGTGTGTGGTCTGTTGTGTATACAATAGTCACTGGCTCTCTCCTGTAGTACTGTGTGTGGTCTGTTTTGTATACAATAGTCACTGGATCTCCTGCAGTATTGTGTGTGGTCTGTAGTGTGTAAAATAGTCACTGGCTCTCCTGTAGTACTGCGTGTGGTCTGTAGTGTGTAAAATAGTCACTGTCTCTCCTGTAGTACTGTGTGTGGTCTGTAGTGTGTACAGGCCACACACAGTAGCCATGTTGAAAGTGAAAAACAGCAGACAGCAGCCATGTTACCATGTTTTTTTAATTGAATTGAAAAGATTGTCTCCAGTTTTACTAATAATGGGTTCCCCCTCGCACAGAAATAGCTCCAGCATGTAAACACTCAGAGTTCAAGGTAATACTGATAAACAGTACTTTTTGGAGGGGGAAGGATAGTATTTACATGTAAAGAGGCTAAACATTTGAGTACATTCATTAATACAGAGCGAAGCGTCCTCAGCTGTCGTACCATGGTCGTACCATGGTGATCTCCACTCTATAGTTCCCTCCCATAGGGCTGTAAGGCTAATCTTGTTAACTTTACTCTTGGAAACATGGTGTGTGGAAATCTCTGCCCATTGGTGACAAGATTAAGTATTCAAGTGCAGAAACACACCAATAACCTGCAGACACTACCCCCTCCAGGACTGGAGTTAAACCTGCAAATACTGTGACCTTCCAGGACTGGAGTTAAACCTGCAGACACTGCGGCCCTCCAGGACTGGAGTTAAACCTGCAGGCACTGTGACCCTCCAGGACTGGAGTTAAACCTGCAGACGCTGTGGCCCTGTAGACATATAGCCCTGGTATAAAGCTTCTTTATTTCCTTATGTGCAGTACAAATGTTACACAGTTCTACACTACAATACAGGTTACATATGTCACCAAAGCCACACCCACTAGACGTACACCCTCCCAAGGTTTACAGACTACCACAGAAACAGAGCGATCTCTCAGCCCTGCTGTTATCCACAGAAACAGAGCGATCTCTCAGCCCTGCTGTTATCCACAGAAACAGAGCGATCTCTCAGCCCTGCTGTTAACCACAGAAACAGAGCGATCTCTCAGCCCTGCTGTTATCCACAGAAACAGAGCGATCTCTCAGCCCTGCTGTTATCCACAGAAACAGAGCGATCTCTCAGCCCTGCTGTTATCCACAGAAACAGAGCGATCTCTCAGCCCTGCTGTTATCCACAGAAACAGAGCGATCTCTCAGCCCTGCTGTTATCCACAGAAACAGAACAATCTCTCAGCCCTGCTGTTATCCACAGAAACAGAGCGATCTCTCAGCCCTGCTGTTAACCACAGAAACAGAGCGATCTCTCAGCCCTGCTGTTATCCACAGAAACAGAGCGATTTCTCAGCCCTGCTGTTATCCACAGAAACAGAGCGATCTCTCAGCCCTGCTGTTAACCACAGAAACAGAGCGATCTCTCAGCCCTGCTGTTATCCACAGAAACAGAGCGATCTCTCAGCCCTGCTGTTATCCACAGAAACAGAGCGATCTCTCAGCCCTGCTGTTAACCACAGAAACAGAGCAATCTCTCAGCCCTGCTGTTAACCACAGACACAGAGCGATCTCTCAGCCCTGCTGTTAACCACAGAAACAGAGCGATCTCTCAGCCCTGCTGTTATCCACAGAAACAGAGCGATCTCTCAGCCCTGCTGTTATCCACAGAAACAGAGCGATCTCTCAGCCCTGCTGTTATCCACAGAAACAGAGCGATCTCTCAGCCCTGCTGTTAACCACAGAAACAGAGCGATCTCTCAGCCCTGCTGTTATCCACAGAAACAGAGCGATCTCTCAGCCCTGCTGTTAACCACAGAAACAGAGCGATCTCTCAGCCCTGCTGTTAACCACAGAAACAGAGCGATCTCTCAGCCCTGCTGTTAACCACAGAAACAGAGCGATCTCTCAGCCCTGCTGTTAACCACAGAAACAGAGCGATCTCTCAGCCCTGCTGTTATCCACAGAAACAGAGCGATCTCTCAGCCCTGCTGTTAACCACAGAAACAGAGCGATCTCTCAGCCCTGCTGTTATCCACAGAAACAGAGCGATCTCTCAGTCCCCCTGTAAACCAGGTAAAGGGATCTGCATCTGATCTGGCAACCTTTAAAGAATGGGTGGGACATAGTGTAGAGTGGGCATGGCTTGTGTGAGGTCCTCTTATCCTCCTGTAGTACACTACTCTGTAAACACAAACAGGTAAAGAAAGGACTCAGAAAGACATTTATAAGTCCTTGCATGTCTATTTTTCCATTTGATTCATGAACATCATCCTTTAGGAGCCATGAATGCTACACAGCTCAAAAACTAATAAAGTTTTTATCACCAAAACCATGTGATTCAAACCTTTCTGATGTCATAGGAAAATTCTTTTTCAGTTCCTGAAAGGTTGTCTTTTTGGAAATGCATGTTTTATAAAGCATAAATGAAATACTGAGAGGAACTTTGATTCTGCTGCTTTTGTTTGTAATTGATCATCTTAAGTTACCTGGAGCTTTTATGTTCATTCCACCTTAAGCCTTTAGATGGCAGCATTGAGTGCATTTAGTGTGCGGCACTTGGTGACCAGCAGGTAGTGCTACAGTTTGCTCTACCTGACACCATCTGTCCAGTTTCCCAGACTGGTGCAATTATGGCATTTTCAGGTCATTGTGCAACTATGACAGTCAGAGCCGAGATGGATGTCCATGGTTAGCCGAGTCCCTGTGTCAGTCAGAGCCAAAATGGATGTCCGTGGGATGCCAAGTCCCTGTGTCAGTCAGAGCCAAGATAGATGTCCGTGGGTATTCGACTCCCTGAGGGAGAGTGTGCTCTGGCTCGGTGTCCTGGGAAGTACAGCACAAAAAAGGAACTGTTGGAGGAATGCAGAGAGAAAAGGAAAGAGAGGGAAAGAATACAGACAGAATGTGGTAGAGTGACATCTTTCATTGCAGTCTTTATAGAAGACACACACATTCTCAATATGCAGAATCAGGCATGCTGAGGAATAGCACAGGAGAGGGGAAAAGGTGCAGAGCGAAGCTCACTGTGATGGAGGTGAAGTTTACACTGCAGTGGAGGGAGAGGGAGAGCTCTGTGGAGAAAGAGAAATAAAACATTACACAAGGACTGTGTGTGTGTGTTTAAGTGCATGCACACGTGTGTGTGTGTATGATTGTGTGTGTGTGTGTGTGTATGATTGTGTGTATGTGTGTGAGTGTGTATGTGTGTGTGTGGTGTGTGTGTGAGTGTGTGTGTGTGTGTGTGTATGATTGTGTGTATGTGTGTGTGTGTTGTGTGTGTGAGTGTGTATTTTGTGTGTGTTGTGTGTGTGAGTGTGTATGTGTGTTGTGTGTGTGAGTGTGTATGTGTGTTGTGTGTGTGAGTGTGTGTGTGTTGTGTGTGTGAGTGTGTATGTGTAGTGTGTCTGTGAGTGTGTTGTGTGTGTGAGTGTGCCTGTATGTTACCTGTGTTTTTTGAGAATGTCTTCCTGATGTTGGAGAGCTTCCCTCCTTTTGACTGCCCACAGATGAAGAATCAGAGCTGCTGTGGACTGAGAGAGAGTGAGAGTTAACAGAAAACCCAGCATAGTTACATGGCAGTTAATGACTGTGCATCATTTGTGCACCAAGAGCCCCCTTGTGGACATTATATGTAAAATTAATGATGAGAATTAAGCTGCAGTATTTTTCAGATCTTTTCAGAAAGCTATACTGTGCGTTTTTCAGTTTTAAAAAAGTGATAGTATTTATGTTAACTAGATCTGTAAAAAGCTTTAGTATGTGTAAAAATGAAATCTTTATTTATATGTTTTTGTATTATTATGGTCATTAAAGACACAGGTCTGTGAATGTGTCTTTTTGTGTGCTTGTATGTGGATGTGTGTGAGTGAGTGTGTGTGCATGTGTATGTGTGCGTGCGAGTGAGTGTGTGTGTGCGTGCGTGTGAGTGAGTGTGTGTGAGTGAGTGTGTGAGTGTGTGTGTGAGTGACTCTGTGTGTGTGTGAGTGAGTCTGTGTGTGTGCATGCTTGTGTGTGAGTATGTGTGTGTGCGTGCTTGTGTGTGTGTTCGAGTGAGTGAGTGTGTGTGTGCGTGCGTGTGAGTGAGTATGTGAGTGTGTGTGTGTGAGTGAGTGTGAGTGTGTGTGAGTGAGTGTGTGAGTGACTGTGTGTGTGAGTGTGTGAGTGAGTGTACGTGTGTGTGTGTGAGTGTGTGTGTGTGCATGCGTGTGTGTGAGTATATGTGTGTGCTTGCGCGTGTGTGTGTGCGTGCGTGCGTGCGAGTGTGTTTATGTGAGTGTACCTCGGTCAGTGAGACAGACGGACTCCTCCTGCAGGCCGGTCACATCAAGCAGCAGCTTACTGGACACGCCCATACAGAGAGATTCCTTCAGACACAGCTCTGAGAGAGAGAGAGATCTTTACATTCAGAGAAGAGGTACTTTCCCTACCTTAGCGCTATCATATTTAAACAAGAACACACACACACACCTCAGCACCGTAAATACGCATTTACACAAGAACACACACATCCTCACACACCCTAAAGCATGAATATATATGCAAATATACACTCATAGCACTGACAGCTTTTGTAAGGTTAACGGTCAAAGGTTACCAGTGTTGTGTATGGCAGGGTAAAGGCTAAAGGTCAGAGGTTACTGGTTTGTAGTATGGCAGGGTAAAGGCTAAAGGTCAGAGGTTACCAGTGTTGTGTATGGCAGGGTAAAGGCTAAAGGTCAGAGGTTACTGGTGTGTAGTATGGCAGGGTAAAGGCTAAAGGTCAGAGTTTACTGGTGTTGTGTATGGCAGGGTAAATTCTAAAAGTCAGAGGTTACTGGTGTTGTGTATGGCAGGGTAAAGGCTAAAGGTCAGAGGTTACTGGTGTTTTGTATGGTAGGTTAAAGGCTAAAATTCAGAGGTTACCGGTGTTGTGTATGGCATGGGTCCAGAGCAGCTGGGCAATGTGGTGTGTCCATTCCGCCTTCTCCTCACTGGACTGGGCCTGCAGCGTGAGGCAGTCCCGGGTTCGAGATGCCTGCCGCACCCAAACTTCGAACCTCAACCCATCCTCCCCCACACTCTGTGTGAGCCCCATCTCCCCTGTCTGCGAGACAGAGAGTGCAGTGTGTGTTCCATAGAATTCCAAGCCCCTGTTATGTTGTTTTAGGGAACTAATTACATGCTAAGCACAAATCCTGTGAGTGCTTCTCATTTACAGTCAGTTGATCTTTATCAGCATATGCACAAGGCTATGAATGAACATGTTTGCTTGCATCCATTTATGCTGAAATGTAATCACACTTTATGAGAATACTTACCAGTCAGGCCCAGTGAGCGTAAGCGTGAATCTGTGTATGCAGTCAGGCCCAGTGAGCGTAAGCGTGAATCTGTGTATATAGTGTGTGGCTGGTCTGAGTGAGTAGCTTACCTTCACACAGTGCTTGTAGCTGTAGACAGTGCGTGCAGGGCTGAGGGTTTTGCTTTTGGTGAAGATGAGGACCTGCTGGTATAGGAACACTCTACGCAGACCTGTCTTCTTCCTTCGGACCCCCCCACAGAGCAGCAGGTCACCCTGCCGCACCAACTCCCCTCTCTCTGCCACTGCAACCTGAGACAGAACAGCAGAGATACCAGCATTCACACCTGACACAGAGCAGCAGAGATACCAGCATTCACACCTGACACAGAGCAGCAGAGATACCAGCATTCACACCTGACACAGAACAGCAGAGATACCAGCATTCACACCTGACACAGAACAGCAGAGATACCAGCATTCACACCTGACACAGAGCAGCAGAGATACCAGCATTCACACCTGACACAGAGCAGCAGAGATACCAGCATTCATACCTGACACAGAACAGCAGAGATACCAGCATTCACACCTGACACAGAGCAGCAGAGATACCAGCATTCACACCTGACACAGAACAGCAGAGATACCAGCATTCACACCTGACACAGAACAGCAGAGATACCAGCATTCACACCTGACACAGAACAGCAGAGATACCAGCATTCACACCTGACACAGAGCAGCAGAGATACCAGCATTCACACCTGACACAGAACAGCAGAGATACCAGCATTCACACCTGACACAGAACAGCAGAGATATCAGCATTCACACCTGAGACAGAACAGCAGAGATACCAGCATTCACACCTGACACAGAACAGCAGAGATACCAGCATTCACACCTGAGACAGAGCAGCAGAGATATCAGCATTCACACCTGACACAGAGCAGCAGAGATACCAGCATTCACACCTGACACAGAGCAGCAGAGATACCAGCATTCACACCTGACACAGAGCAGCAGAGATACCAGCATTCACACCTGACACAGAACAGCAGAGATATCAGCATTCACACCTGAGACAGAACAGCAGAGATACCAGCATTCACACCTGAGACAGAACAGCAGAGATACCTGCATTCACAGCTCTGTATTCCGGTGTCTCAGTGGCCAAATTTCTTTGCACTTATTTATTGCACTTTCCCCCTCTCTGACCCAGGCTGATACACAGGATCCAGGCCCAAAGGAAAGGGTCATCTTACCGGACACCCAATGATGAGGTCACTGGCGCGTAGATCCTCCCCCTGCTGCTGGGCTTGTCTGAGAGTGGAGAGTACGGAGTCGGAGGTGGGGGTTAAACTAGCCAGCTCTTCCAGGGCTTCACAATAGCTGGAAAGCTGCTGGAAGGGGGCCTGCAAGCATTCTGGGAAGGAGGGTGTGGCCAAGCCTGCCAGTTTCTCCTGGTGAACCCAGGAAGAGAACATCTTACTGCAGGATTTTCTGTTACAATATCCATGTGTTATTGCATTCATTATATTATACTACACACAGTGAATAGCTGTGCCCTGAGTGAAGCACTGCTGTCTCACTGCGGGTGTTCTTACCTTGAAGAAATCTGCAGCCTGGCTCACTAGCTGAGAGTCCACTTCTGGTGTTGATCTGATGTAGTGAGAGTACTGAATAAACTGAGCTTTCTGTGTGTGTTTGTGTGCGTGTGTGTATTTGAGTGTGAGTGTGTGCATGAGTGTGTGTGTGTGTGAGAGATTGTGAGTGTGTGTGTGTGTGTATGTGCGAGTGTGAGAGTGTGTGAGTGCGTGTGTGTTTGTGTGCGTGTGTGTATTTGAGTGTGAGTGTGTGCGTGAGTGTGTGTGTGTGAGAGAGATTGTGTGTGTGTGTGTGTGTGTGTGTGTGTGTGAGTGTGAGAGTGTTGTGGAGTGCGTGTGTGTTTGGTGTGCGTGTGTGTATTGAGTGTGAGTGTGTGCGTGAGTGTGTGTGTGTGTGTGTTGTGTGTGTGAGAGATTGTGAGTGTGTGTGTGTATGTGTGAGTGTGAGAGTGTGTGAGTGCGTGTGTGTTTGTGTGCGTGTGTGTATTTGAGTGTGAGTGTGTGTGTGTGTGTGTGTGAGAGAGATTGTGAGTGTGTGTGTGTGTGTGTGTGAGAGATTGTGAGTGTGTGTGTGTGTGTATGTGTGAGTGTGAGAGTGTGTGTGAGTGTGCAGGTGAGTATGTAAGAGAGAGAACATCAGAGCATCAGACACTAAATAAAAAAAACTTGTAGACTGCTAAAACTGTAAAAGCTGTACAATGTCCATCCCACTACAGAGTGTGAAGTGTATTGAGTGGGATAGGGGTGGAGTTTGGGGTGGGGCTGAGGCAGGGTAGGGGTGGAGGTTGGGGTGGGGCTGAGGCAGGTTAGGGGTGGTGTTTGGGGTGGGGCTGAGGCAGGTTAGGGGTGGAGTTTGGGGTGGGGCTGAGGCTGGGTGTGGGGTGGTGTTTTGGTTTGGGGCTGAGGCTGGGTGTGGGTGGTGTTTGTTTGGGGCTGAGGCTGGGTGTGGGGTGGAGTTTGGGGTGGGGCTGAGGCTGTGTGGGGTGTGTGTTTGGTGTGGGGGCTGAGGCTGGGTGTGGGGTGGAGTTTGGGGTGGGGCTGAGGCTGGGTGTGGGGTGGTGTTTGGTTTGGGGCTGAGGCTGGGTGTGGGGTGGAGTTTTGGGTGGGGCTGAGGCTGGTGTGGGGTGGTGTTTGGTGTGGGGCTGAGGCTGGGTGTGGGGTGGAGTTTGGGGTGGGCTGAGGCTGGGTCTGGGGTGGTGTTTGGGGTGGGGCTGAGGCAGGTTAGGGGTGGTGTTTGGGGTGGGGCTGAGGCTGGGTGTGGGGTGGGGTTTGGGGGGGGGTGGAGGGTGGGTGTGGGGTGGTGTTTGGGGTGGGGCTGAGGCTGGGTGTGGGGTGGAGTTTGGGGTGGGGCTGAGGCTGGGTGTGGGGTGGAGTTCGGGGTGGGGCTGAGGCAGGTTAGGGGTGGTGTTTGGGGTGGGGCTGAGGCTGGGTGTGGGGTGGAGTTTGGGGTGGGGCTGAGGCAGGTTAGGGGTGGTGTTTTGGGGTGGGGCTGAGGCTGGGTGTGGGGTGGAGTTTGGGGTGGGGCTGAGGCTGGGTGTGGGGTGGTGTTTGGGGTGGGACTGAGGCAGGTTAGGGTGGAGTTTTGGGGGTGGGGCTGAGGCTGGGTGTGGGGTGGAGTTTGGGGTGGGGCTGAGGCTGGGTCTGGGGTGGAGTTTGGGGTGGGGCTGAGGCAGGTTGGGGTGGAGTTTGGGGGTGGGGCTGAGGCTGGTTGTGGGGGGAGTTTTGGGTGGGGCTGAGGCTGGGTCTGGGGTGGAGTTTGGGGTGGGGCTGAGGCAGGTTGGGGTGGAGTTTGGGGTGGGGCTGAGGCTGGGTCTGGGGTGGAGTTTGGGGTGGGGCTGAGGCAGGTTGTGGTGGAGTTTGGGGTGGGGCTGAGGCTGGGTGTGGGGGGGTGAGTTTGGGGTGGGGGTGGGGCTGAGGCAGGTATGGGTGGGGTGGAGTTTGGGGTGGGGCTGAGGCAGGCTGGGGTGGAGTTTGGGGTGGGGCTGAGGCAGGTTGGTGGTGGAGTTTGGGGTGGGGCTGAGGCTGGGTGTGGGGTGGGGTGGAGTTTGGGGTGGGGCTGAGGCTGGGTGGTGGGGGTGGGGGTGGAGTTTGGGTGGGGGTGGGGCTGAGGCAGGTATGGGGTGGGGTGGGTTTGGGGTGGGGCTGAGGCAGGCTGGGGTGGAGTTTGGGGTGGGGCTGAGGCAGGTTGGGGTGGAGTTTGGGGTGGGGCTGAGGCAGGTTGTGGTGGAGTTTGGGGTGGGGCTGAGGCTGGGTGTGGGGTGGGGTGGAGTTTGGGGTGGGGGTGGGGCTGAGGCAGGTATGGGGTGGGGTGGAGTTTGGGGTGGGGGTGAGGGTGGGTGTGGGGTGGTGTTTGGGGTGGGGCTTTAGTTTGGGGGAGGCTTAGCGATTCGTTAAACAGAAAGCGGAAGACGTACATATTTGTTGAAGCAGTCCTGCAGAAGCAGGGTTTGAGCCATGGCACCCTCCAGGGCGGGCAGGAGGAGCTGCACGTGGAAGGAGGTGAGGCTGCTCCAGTTGGAGAAAAGGGCATCGGTCTGTCCCCGAAGTGCTGGTGGAGTGTCCACACTATCCATCAGAGGCAGGTAGTGCTCCTCCACCGCCTTCAGTAAGGCCACGTACTGTCTCTCTGAGCCCAGCAACCGAGTGCAGAGCTGAGCCAGCCTGAGGCAGGAACACAGCCAACACAGAGTGATCTCACACAGCAAGCCACTTTGTTAACTGAAAACATTACTCAAAGTAGATCATTCTGACAATAGAACAACAGGATGCTAATGTGTGTACAGTGTGTGAGTGCTTACAGTGTGTGAGTGTGTGTACAGGGTGTGAGTACTTACAGTGTGTGTGTGTGTGTACAGTGTGTGAGTGCTTACAGTGTGTGAGTGTGTGTACAGTGTGTGAGTACTTACAGTGTGTGAGTGTGTGTACAGTGTGTGAGTGCTTTCAGTGTGTGAGTGTGTGTACAGTGTGTGAGTGCTTTCAGTATGTGAGTGTGTGCACAGTGTGAGTGTGTGTACAGTGTGTTAATGTGTGTACTGTGTAAGTGTGCCCACAGTGTGAGTGTGTGTACAGTGTGTACAGAGTGTTAATGTGTACAGAGTGTTGGTGAGTACAGTGTGTGTACAGTGTGTGTGTGCTAAAGGCGCAGGAAGAGGTGAGGTAGATCTGCACAAACTGTGGGTTTTACTCAGCATACCAACAATAAAATACTTAATTAAAATAATGAAATTCCTCCGCTCACTGAGACCTGTCAGTGGATATCATCCCTGAAATCCTGTTTCATTTATGATAAAAAAAAATAACAAAAAACAAAACCAATTTTGTTTCCAATTTTTCACTGCATTTGTTTTCTGAGCACACTGACATTATGATGTCATGGATGTGACGCCCAAAACCTTAAAGAAGTGTGTAAGTCAGCCCTTCCTCTGTCTCACCTCACTGCTGTTGTTCTCTCGGTGCCGGTCTCTCTCTCTGCTCGGCCCAGCAGGACATGTTGCCGCGGTGACCCTGTGTGGTCTACCACCTCCTTGCTACTGACTTCCACACCGCGTATGAGCACGCCCCCTCCAGCATGGCCACCCCCAGGCTGTGCCCCCCCCGGCATGGCGGCAGCGACGCTGGTGCTTAGGACAGTGTCACCCAGTGCGCGACGGCCGAGCCAGGACAGCGGAGACCCGCGGCTGGGTCCTGGGGGCCCTTCGGCTGGGCGGGGTGCAGGGGCAGCACGGCGTGGGCCCAGCAGCGCCTGCAGGTCAAAGCTGGGGTGCCGTCTCCGTGGCGGCTTGGGGGGCAGGGGTGCATCTGTACCCTGGGGAGCGAGATGGAGCACCTCACTTACGCACTCTGGCACACAGTCATACACTCACTAACACACACTAGCTCACACTCGCACATACACACACTCACACACACGCACTAACACTTACACACACACACTAACACTTGCATACACTAACACACACTTATACACACACTAACATTTACACAAACTACCTCACTTACACACACTCATACACTCATTACCACTCATAAACACTAACACACACTCATTGACCCTTATACAAACTACCTCACAAACACACACACTAACACACACTCATACACTCATTACCACTCGTAAAAACACTAACACACACTCATTGACCCTTATACAAACTACCTCACAAACACACACACTAACACACACTCATACACACACTAACACTTGTACAAACTAGTGTAAGCATAGTCATACACACACTAACGCTTTACTTATGAAAAGTAACACACACTGTACTTATACATACTCCTATATACTTGCACAAACTAAAATATACACTTCACTTACAAGGACTAACACACACTTGCACACACAAACACATTTCTCATACAGACTACACACACGCACACACACCCAGCTCCTATTAAACTTACACTCTTCTTGGCTGGATGCAGTAGAGCTTGCAGGAACTTCCCTCCCCCCCCTCCTCCTCCCCCCTCTCTTGTTCCCTCTCTCGATCCTTCTTTCACTCCCTCTCTCTTCTTCTCCTCTCCGATTTTCAGTGTGGAACAGGTCTGTGGGCGGAACAGTGAGGCCAGAGATCCCCAGGCCTGCAGGTTGGTCTCAGCCTCCCAGTCTGGCGCCCCCTGGAGGGTCAGCAGGTCACACATGCTGCTGGAGGAAGCAGCTTTGGGCCGGGGAATGCCCTGGGCTGGAGGTGGAGCTTGGGGCGGGGCCTGTGCACGCTCCGCCTGCAGGAGGCGGCTCTTAAACTGGGCCAGGGTCTGCTGGTAGCGCTCTAGCGTCTGAGACCAAAGCTCCAGCAAGGCCCCGCCCCCAAGCTCCAATGCTAGGGCCCGGGCATCATGGAACCGCGAGGGCGGGATCGGGGGGAGGGAGGTGAGAGGCGAGCTGGAGGCAGGGGGCAGAGGCGTGACACACACTGCGTCACACCACTGAGACGCCTGGCAAGACAGACAGACAGACAGGGAGAGAGAGGGCAGCAGGACACTTCCTTAAACTTTTATTTTTAATCCT
>JAFBMS010001425.1:40000-41536 GCA_019788955.1 Albula glossodonta
TGTTACAGAGAGAGAGAGGGGTAGGGTTAGGACACACACACACACACACACACACACACACACACACTAACCCAAACCCCCCTGTACCACAGACTGTGCACCTGTAACAGAGAGAGAGAGGGGTTAGGGTTAGGACACACACACATACACACACACACACACACACACACACACACAATAACCCTAACCCCCCTGTACCACAGACTGTGTGCACCTGTAACAGAGAGAGAGAGGGGTTAGGGTTAGGACACACACACACACACTAACCCTAACCCCCCTGTACCACCGACTGTGTGCACCTGCAACAGAGAAAGAGGGGAAGAGAAAGACAGAGAGTGAGATAAAGGAAAGCTGAAATTAAAGAGTGAGGGATCAGGGTTTGGATCAGATTTGAGTGCATAGAGCACAGACTCACCTCCACACCAGCCAGACTGATCTGAGCACAGTCCTGCTGCTCTGCTGTCACAACCAACACACAACCCAGACCCCCAGGAACCAGGTCCTACACAAACACACACACAAGCACATGTATACATATAGGGGTAGATTTACTAAACCAAGGGCCAGATTTATTAAAGGGTTGTGACTGCTTTTCAGGGGTAAAAACAGCCGCTAAAACGTACTGGTATTTATGTGCGAATTACTTAACAATCGCAATGGGTGAAAATCGCTATTAAGATGGATTTGTGGTGATTACGTCACTTTGCACCCTTCCTCCTCAGACACAGTGAAATCTGTTCATGCATATGTGTATCTAGGGTGAAGGTGCTAAAATAGGAGCTACATTTTGCAAATGAGGCCTAATTAAGTATTCCATCCAATTTAGTAAATCTTGCAGTGACTGCGGAGCCCATCTTTGCGTGGGAATTTTCAAGACTTGAAAGCAGGAGGAAATTTTGCACCGTCCAAGAATTACTCTCTGCCAGTTAACATAATAGCAAATACTGATGTGACATTACACAGGCTACAAAACCAAAGAATAATCACACTACTGCAGGAACTTGGGCCACGCACCCAAAGATCGAATTCTCTGTTAGCTGTGGTGATGATGGATCTTTTCAAAGTGCAGCTGTGTAACTTACAGGTGCGTTGTTCCATCATACAACAAACAAGTGTTCAGAAATAGAAAACACACATATCCCATGAAAGTGCAGGATATTTGTGAAGTACGGTGATTCACATTATGGCAGATTTATTTTCAGGACAGTGAGAGTGGAACAAGCAAAATGTATTAGCCTTGCTGTAATAACCTTATTCCAAATGGTTAATATTCTTCCACCAGCTGTGTTTTTTGCCCTTATTATGTTTTAAGGGACCTTTTTGAATGCCGCCTAACATCATGCCATATTTCCTTTACCTCCCACACTGTTCGTTTTGTCAGCCCTGTGCCCTAATACAATTATTTTGTATGATGTCTCTCCAAAACTTTCTCCTCTCGGTTGGTGTTTACTTCCTATGCTGTAATTCGGCATTATGAAGCTTTGCCTCTTTGGCCGTTATATCTATTACCTGATCAGCAAATTTAAGTTTCATTTT
>JAFBMS010001426.1:0-41523 GCA_019788955.1 Albula glossodonta
CTCACTGTCACGGATGTAATTCTCCAGGAACTGAGACAAGACACTTTGCCCTGTGGTCCCTTATCAACAGTGACTCTTCTCCTACATCAAACCCCTTCTACAACCATGGAATCCAGCCATGTGCTCTAAACCCTGTGGCCGTATGGCGCCACCTAGAGCTTGTGGTGAATTACTACATCCACTGGAATCCCGCGAATACGCCAGCAGTTAAAGCATGGCGAGAATCTCAGAAGACACCTTGGCCTCCCGCTGTAGTTAATTTGATGAATAGTAATGTCTTTAATGTCATTGCATGTGCTGATCTGCCCTGTGTGCAGTGTGTGTACCTGTGCATGTTAATGTGGTTGCTTTCGTGTATGTGTCTGTCTCTAATGTCTTCCATTCGACCCCCTTTCAACAGCCACAGAGCCCGGTAGAGCAGAGGTACAGGGAACTTCTGGAACTGAAGGATCACTACCTAAAGAAGCTCCAGGAGCTTCAGCTGTCTGACTCCTCCCCTCACCTGTCGAACAGCTCCACCCCCTCCCCGGCCTCGCCCACGCAGCGGGTCACACATCTGCACACGCCCTTCTAATTCACCCGGGCCCCTTCACACTGACCCCTTGCCCTCTGACCCCTTGCCCTTGCTATCCTGACCCCAGAACACACCCCTCTAATCCCCTTTATGCGCCTGTCTTACCCTCCAGCACACACCTGTTTACCTGCAGGGCCCTGGACACCCTCTTCTCACATACAAGGTCTGTAAATGCCCGACTGACCTGCAGGGCCCTGCTCATGCACTATGTCTATACATAATAATGCGTTATAGACATGATAAAGATAGTAATACAACGATTATGCAATAAACCACAGGAAAGCCTTCACCAATGAGACCTTTTCAACAAAGGAGAAGCCTTAAAGAAGTTTATGTGTTTGTGTTAGTGTGATTGTAAGAGTGAGAGAAACAGAGAGCAGGGAGCAATTGTGTGTTTCAGTATTGATTGACAGGGATGCTCATGGGAAACTTGACTAAATGAAAAGTGGCTGTTTGTGGCCTGGTGGCCGGCCGGTGTAGAAGCAGGGCATGGGTGAGAATGATTTTAATACTGCGTGTCAGTTCCAGCTTTTTCAGTGTTTTTATTTGAGTGTAACCCACCACCAGCATGGTATTTAGACTAAAGCGCACAAACAGGCTCACAGCTGAGCTCCTCCACAGAGGTTGAGAAAGGGACAGACGTTGGTGCTTCAGACACATCAAACGGTCTGACTGACTCCCCCCCTCCCCTCCCCTCCCCACTTATAACTGACATTGTAATAAAGTCATGTAAGACCATGCCTTGTCTAAATGGGTAAAGGGCTTGTTTTAACTGAGCTCTTACTGTTGGGATTTCCTCTGTGAGTGCAGAAACATCTGGTTCTGCCATTTTGTATGACTTTGTGAGTTTGGTTTCTTCCAACGATTGGGATCAGCAGATTCTATGTCTTTAAATAGGTCTTTTAACAAGCAGATGAAGGCATACCCTTGACTCGAGGCACTGTATCAGAGATGAAAACAAGCATTGATTTTTTTTTTTTTTTTTTTGGCATACAAGATTAGTGGTGTCCTCAAATTTCTCAGGGTGGATTTGGCTGACCCAGAAAAGTTTGCTTGAGCTTATTAGAGGAAAAACAACCAGAGAATTTTCCGGATCTGAATACCTTCCTCAGAAAGGAGTTTCACCTACATGAGATTGTGATTTGTGGGTTGCAGTAGCTATCTCTATGTTAATAAGCAATTGAGATAGGAGTTGGGTTGGCGTCATGCCCACAATGGGAATAGTAGATTATTATTGATGTATAACTATGCCATAAAGGCATGAGGCATAGTTATACAGTACATGAGGCTAGTAAAATCCATTGATCAGGTGTACTGTATGTTCTGGGTGGAACTCTTGCTCATGGTTTGGAGAAGGTGCGTGTTCTCACTCGTCACCGCAGGGAAAGTGTGGGAAAAGTGGGCTTGGTGAGGTAAGCCAGTCGGCTCTCTGGCCTGCAGGACCCGGGCCAGGCACGGGTTTG
Source organism: Albula glossodonta (assembly GCA_019788955.1). Classification (NCBI taxonomy): domain Eukaryota; kingdom Metazoa; phylum Chordata; class Actinopteri; order Albuliformes; family Albulidae; genus Albula; species Albula glossodonta. Next base: position 2,038 of record JAFBMS010001426.1, read on the forward strand.
GGTGGAGTCCAGTTCTGTGCCTTGAACATCTGAGGTGTTCTTCAGATGGATGCTTTGTTGTCTTCTTTTGTCCTTTGATTGGTGCAGTGAGGAATGGATTCCTCCTGTCGCCTCGTTCGTGCTCGAATCCAGCGGAGAACTCCGTCTCCTCTGTCAGTTGTGTCCTGCACCCTGGGGTTGCCAGGTCACTCTAGTATCAACACCCAGTGGTTGCCAGATCTAACTGGTAACTTGTAGGCAGCAGGGAACTGAAGATTGATTTTAGCCTGCCTGATGTGGGTGGAAATCCTCTTAATGTCGGGTTTGGGGGGTTGGGATAGGTTTGTTACCTGGAGACTCCAGCATTGGGAAACTGACCTCAGTTAAAGGGAGTCATTGGGTAGAAAAACACACTTTACTGATGTGTTTGTAGGGAGAAAAAGTATTTTTTACTTTGTACAAATATATTAACTGTAATTTACCTCAGAAAAGCCTATTTTACTGTTTGAAATTGTAAAATATAATTATTTTATTTGGTGTAAAGCTTGATGGTTTTATAAAAAAGGAAAAGGATACAGGAGAAATGTTTTTTTCTTGAATGAGCTGTTTAAGGTGCAGAATTCTTCATGCCTTGTTTCTTTTTTGGACTTTGGATTTGTTGTTTTTACGGTGTGGGCGGTTCGGTTATTAGAGGCCAAATGACCTACTGTATCATGTGTCTGCCATGAGGAACAGAGCCCACTATCCCATATTGCTTTGCAGGGCTCCTGTGATTCTCATTGGAGGAAACATGTTAGCCTGCGTTTCTCTTTCTTTGTATTAAACATTTCCTCATAGGACTTTTGATTTTGTGTTTTTAGGACATTTTGTTTTGCTACATATATTATGTACACTGCACTGTTTATTGGCTAGCTCTTATTCTGTAAATAATGCTGATTAAATTAATTTAAAGATTTCCTACACAAAATGGCTTCCTGTTTCTTTTTCCTTGTCCCTCATGTGCTGAGAATAATTATACACATAGTTTTGTGAAGTTGCCTACATCAGTGGGGCTCTTGTCCAAGGAGACATATTTCTTTTGATACCAAGTCCACATTTCACTGTAGGAGTACTTAACACTTAAGTGGCAACTAAGTTTTATTTCTGTCTTTTCCATATCTTCATGGATGAATTAACTTAATGCACTTAATTTAGTGTCAGTTCTTCTTTGTAATTAAGTATAAGTAATTCAATATTGTATTTAAATGTGTTTTTCCTGTATATTTTACTCATTCGGTTTTAGTACAGTGCAGTCAGTTAAAATGGTGTACATTGGACCCGTGGGAACAAAATATCACCATCTTGTGGCGTGGTCTGACCCTGTTCAGCAGGGCAAGGGGAGAATTTTCAGTCATTTTGAAAATGTCATCTTCCCCACTTGGGAGCTGAAATGAAAAACAATCTATGCTCATTTTCATTTTATTTTTGTTAGATCAGCCGTGTTTTTCTTCAGGTCCTCTGTTCTGTCCCTGTGTGGTGCCGGCTGCTCTCTGAGACACCTGCAGGTTAAGTGGCTTACACAGCAATCTTACAGACTTCAGAAGCTGAACTGAATAAGATGGGACAGGTTGCCCTCTACTGGAATTCTGGCTATAATGCTGTTGTCACTCAGTATCATCACTACATCATTCTCACAGACAAAATGAAAAAGTTGTTTTAAGAAACACTAGTTGCTTTGTATCAGTGTTCATCTGTCCATACTTCCTTTAATGACGTGTATGCTTGTGTGTATCCATGTGTCCATGTATTCGTGTAATGAATGCTTGAGTAAATTTGTTAAATTAACATGCGTGATGTTAATTTAACAAATCTTCCCCCAAACCCTTATTTGGCATATAAACATGCAATACATAACATTCAGCATATGGATTCTATGGAAAAAAAATTCTAGGAACCAAAAAATATCTACATTTTTAAACCACTTTCACTTCAAATGGGATACAAGATTGTCTTTTATAACTTTATTGTGTTTTCTGAATAACACCCACGCATTAGCAAGGTTAAAATTATGTTGAGTGACAGTGAAGTACAATTTCATGCACTGTTAATTTTCACTGTAAATCCTGTTTGCTAATTCGAGAACATAAAGTGGCTTTTTTCACACAAATACGTTTTCACTATTTCACATAATGGTTCTGTTAAATCACAGTACAAGTCACTTCAGTTTTACATTACGTGTTGTTCAACTTGAAATCTCTGAGCTGTAGAGAGATCTCTTCTGGGTGACCAGACTTCATAGCTCAGCTGTTGACATGTGAACCTCATGGCAGTCGTTTTCATAGGCTGTAGCGTTTTGCGGCTCCTCCCTCAGCTGTGTTAGCGGTTTAAGAACTTAGAGCTACATGCTAGAGGAGATGCTACGCTAGCTTGACTTACTGGAAGTAATACATAAAGACAGGCTTATTAAAGGCCTCAGGGTTAGGCAGCAAAGTTAGCTATAGCAGCAGGTAAGACGAAGCGTGTGCTGGACTTCATTTTTTATGCCTTCTTGGATCAGTGCAGTCGATGTGAATTAAGGTAACCGTGAAACAAAGGGATAGCTTCCGCAAACTGCGATAACTGATCTCAAAGAACTGTTAGCATTTCAACCCACTCTGGGTATTCCTCCTCTGTAAAGCACCCTGTGGGTCAAATTCTCTCATCCTGTTATCGTGAGAATAAAAAATTGGGAGCACTTCTTGCACTGCATGGTCTCTGTCCCCTTGTTTCTTTGTCCTGTACCTGTTTTGTCTGAATGTGTACGTATTCTTTTTGTAACTCAGCTGAGTTTCCACAGACAAGATACTAAACGGAAATAACAAATACATAAAAAGTTAATTGGGTTAATACTTACATCATATTAAGTCTTCTAAAAAAACATGTTGTACTGCGGTGCAATTAGCAGAACTGGAACCTACAACCTTGTCATTACATATGTAGTCCCTCACCAACAGTTAATCTCTGCAGGTCTTGTGGGTGGTTTTTAGGCACTTTCTACACAAGGCCAGGGGAGGTTTCACTAGTCCTTATTTAGCACGATGCACACACCCACCTCTGATTGTATTCTTGTATCGCTATAAAGTTTTTTCATCATGCTTTATAGTGAAGTCTTGCTTGCAGTCTCATACCCATAATGCCCTTCATATGCCAGTTCATATTTACATTTGACACGTTGGCCTTGTGGGTCACTGTGATTGTCTAACGATAATAATAATAATAATAGGATATAAATCATTTATATAATAATAATTATTAGTAGTACTAGTAATAGTAGTTGTAGTCATAGTATTATATCTCCAACATTAATCAATTTATATTTATGTCATCTGTTATATTTGTATATATATCTGCATTTCGGATGAATAAAGCAAATGTATTGAGTATACATAGGTTACTGCCTAAAATACTGTTAGATCACAAAACCAGTTGGTTATGAATTCACAAAAGTCTTTGAGGCGTGGACACATGAAGGTAATGGTTGTCTCATCAGCCTCTATCTAACCGTTTTACAGCTTTTCAAGGTCGTAAAAATCAACGCATCCAAATGCCCAAAAAGCCTCAAATAGCAGTCGCCCTCCCCACCGTTAAGGCATCCAGTAAATTTAGGAAACGGAAGCAGTGGTGCAGGGTGCAGTCTACACCCTAAATAATCACGCCTTCATCTTCACACAAATGTAAACAATCCTTATGCAAGTGCAAATGAGGTAAAAGACCACAAGCGTGCCAATAGGATAGGGAGCAATGGGAAGTGAATTTGGTGGGGGTGGGGGTTGTGGGAGGGGCCTGTGCTGAGCATGCTCTCTGTGCAGTCTGTTTTCATGGTATGCTGTCATGGCTGGGCGGCTCAGCGTTTGGTGGCTCTATCCTTATCTGCTGAGCTGAAGGGGCAGAGACACAGAAAAGCCAAAGTGTCACAGACTGCGTGATCGTAATAACAACATACATACACACACTGTGTGATCCTCCCATACAATGATACACTCACAGTCTAATCCTCAATACACAATTATACAGAGTGTAGATTTAACACTTCACAAGATTTCAAGTCCTAAAGTGAGACAGGCCAGGAGAAATAGGTACCTGGGGGTTCCTGGAAAATGACGGTTTCAGGATTCTCGGTCTTCACATACTCCGAATTTAGAGACTCTGAACAGGAAAACACAAGTAAGTGCGAATTTGTCTATGTAGACATAGTGTCATGATGTTTGGGACAAAGACAAAAAATGCATATCAAACAATTGACAGGCATGTGCAAAAGCAGCAAAATGCAAATGTATCAGAAAAACAGAGGTAAATGTATACATGTATTCAGAATTCAGATATCTATCCTCACATATTTCACATTCAGAGACTCTACAGAATATCAAAGGTGAGTGTGTGTATGAGTATATGTGTGTGCACATTCACACAAATAAAAGTGTGTGTATGTGCACACAAGTAAGTGTGTGTGCTCTTACGTTGGACACTGAAGCACAACTTCTTCTTCTGGTATGATATATAGCTGCTGACCGCACCCACCAACGCCATGGCAACAGCACTGGCAATGCCTGCAATGGTACCGCCCTCAGCCATAGTGTCTGTGTCTGGAGAAAGGCAGCACCAACATAACAATAACATAATGATAACCATATATATATACATTTCTGTCATGCCCCGCCATTACGAGCGAAGGTGTCTGTTCCTACCATAGTCAGTGTTATCAGCAGGGACATCCGGACCCCCTCGCCCACCTGCAGGCAGGAGCAAAGTCATTATGGTTTTGCATTTTTTCATTACTTTTTATCAAAGGGCCAAGCCCTGCAGTGGCTGTTGCTTTATTCATACTGTACATATTATTATTCTGATTAAAACAGCTGAAAAAAAAATCACAAATGCATCCCAAATCTCACAGCTTTTCAGACATTGGTCACCAAAGTGCAAAGAATCTTTTGCCATCATAACATCTTCCAGTTACTGTTTAATGTGATTTGGCAAAATGGTCTTATGGAATCACCAGACCATTTTGCCAAATCACATTCAACATTATCATATATACAAACTCATAAATGGTATATGGCAATTTAGATATATGCCTTCTCTTGCTATTCAACCAGATTACTGAGTCTCAAAGCATGTCTTTGATTCACCTGTTAGAGACACACCTTTCTCCTTGGACCTTAAATCCCAAAACTGGATAGACCTGCACTGCTTTCCCATGCGTTATACACACTTATGAAGGGTTCCAGGGCCCCTTTGCACTGATCCTACAGTGTTTTTCTGCTTTCAAGAATTTGGAAATTAATATGCAGCCATCTGCCTCAGTACAGGAATGCCCACATACAAACTCTCACACACTCATACCCACATATACATACACACAGATGGACAGGACTGTGTTACCTTTGCCCTTGTCAGGTTTGTAGCCGCTATCCGCAATGTCTAACAGGTCACTGTCTGAGAAGTCGCTACCTGGGGAAAGAGAGGGAGGGATCATTTTGTATGCGTGTGTCTGTGTGTGTGTGTGTGTGTGTGTGTGAGTGTGTGTGTGTGTGTGTGTGTGAGTGTGTATGCACATGTTATCCCATTTATTTAATACGATGAACAGTGATGACCAGACACTGAAAAACCTGGCTTCAGCTTCACTCTTTCTGGATCTCCAAGTTGTCACTGGCAAGTGAATGAAGTGAGCACACCTTCCAAAATTCCCAGTGGCACCTTAATACGACACTACTAGGTTTGGCGTCACCAACCAAATTACTCACCCTAGTTACTCAAATCTTGAGATATCTCTACACACTCTTGCTTTACCATACACAAATAGCTCTTACAATGGCAATGACTGACATACCAAAGACATGGCAACTTAGACACTGGAGACTTTTGCATTTGTTCAAATTATTCAGCACATAGATGGTTTGTGCAGCGAGACTACAGCTGAAATCATAACTGACTGACTCCACACCTTTGACAAGTTTTCGTATTGTTATCTTGGACATAAATCAGCAAAACATTCCAAAAATAAATCAAGCCATCTCACATCGCCGGCCTGTTCTGTGTCTAATTCCATGCTCACACTACTACCACTGGCAAGGCCATTCTCAGTTTCACTACAGAAGCATGAGTAACTGCACACCCTGCTCAGTATGAATACAGTATGCCTCTTTGCTACCCAGAAAACCATGAGCCACACTGTTATACACTCAGGTCAGGACATAACGTGTCCCTTATCCTCAGTAGGTTTCCATGCATTCAAATATATGTATGTTTCTAGAAGTTACCATATTGTCGATGTCCTTGCAAATTAATTATGCCCAGCTTCCTTCCATATGTCAAAAGTGATATATTAGGTATTTGAGTGTTTAGTCCAGTTGGTTCAAACACTGCGCTAACAGCAAAAATATTTTCTGTTTTAAATTCCAAACAGAATTAATACCTGATACTGCAACTGTTGAGACCCAATTGGAACTGTTTGTAGTGGTAGAAGACTATCAGTAAGTATTTCATTTCTGTCCAGAACACTTAAAAAGTGTTTGAGTTGTGACTATGTATGTCATTAAGGCCAAACAGACCACCCTGAGGAATGGGGAGGGGTTCATCTGTCTGAAAAAGACTACACTAATACATGCCTTTAAACCTCAATCACAGAAACTCAAACAAGGCAGTTCAAATAGAGCAGAGCCAAGCTCCTCTGCCCTGATACTGGGGTTCACCGTCTGCATTGGCTCAGCTCATGCAAGAGAAGAAGCCCAAGAGTGCATGAGTACACACACACACACACACACAGACACTGCTGGGTCTGAATGCACCCTCTTACCACTGTCACTTTCTTTGTCGTGAGGGCTTGCCTGGACCATACCCACTCCACCAGTGTCATTATCTGACAACCACAAAACATGTCATCAACCAAAGCTCTTCCATTTTTGGTTTAAAATTGGTGAGCTATTGATGAATGAGTGAGTTGGAAATGGCGACCAACTGAAACTCTCCCGGTTACAAGTCTGGCCAATCAGTGCTCACAGAGTTGAATCAAAAACTACAGAAAGATCTCCAACAGTAGTAGGACAAAAAGGATGGTATATTCTAAGATAATTTATAAAACATAATATATACAGATATATAATAAACATACTGTATATTATATGATATCGTGTTAATGGCACACGTAATGTGTATGAGTTGTTAACAGTACATATTGCATATCTGTTGTAACTTCCAACATTATCACAAAATCTATGCAACAAAATATGACTTGTGGGGAATATCTGATTCACACATGAAACGTGACGCTTCATAGCTGCAATATTTGCATTACTCCCTTACTTCCACATCTCCACTTCTTCCTTTGGCTTGGACCAGCTACAATACATGACTATGACAAACCTTATCAGTGCTTCTTTTATTTGTCTCGAATGCAAGGTCATCAAACTTGCAGCCCCAGATTTGAGCAAGGTGCTACCCCTTTGGACCACACAACCAAATCAAATCGATAAATAGGGTCAGTTGTTTGAATACTTTTAAAAATAACCAGGCTTGACATGGGTTAGCCATGCCCAATGTAATCCTACCTTTGGCCCTTACCATCAGACATAATTGTCAGGACACACGTACTAGAAGCCACAATCAAAAGGCATTCCTGAAGACCTCTGGGAAAAAGCTGATGATTTCTGGGAAAGGGTTACCAAGTGATTTCCAGTGAAATCTCTGAAGCTCCGCTAATCCACAGGCAAAGCCGTATTATCCAAATGATGTAACAAGTCCAAGAGGTCACAAAGAGCCCATGGACACCCAGGGATCTGCAGGCATCTCTGCCCTTTGCTACAGTCAGTGTTTACGCCTCTATCATCTGACGCTGGGCAGAAACGGTATTCTTCGCTGAGCAATAGGTCAGAAAATACAAATTATAAAGGAGAGCATAAAGGTTCGCCTTTATGAAAAGCATAATGTGACAGCACAATCATTCTCACTGTGCTCAAAGTGCAAAACAGCGCCCCCCAGTGGCATGATCACTCAGATACACACCTCCTCCTTTGCCTTTCTCTCCTGGTCGGTCATTTTTTGGGTCCAGTGCATCACTCAGGTCAAAGTCGTCCGCAGCTGTAAAGAAGTTAAACTAATCAGAAGCACACATGTGCACGCACACTCTTACAGCCGTGCACACAATCGCACATTAATGTACACACGCATGCCTCCCTCTCTCATGACCTCTTACCAGGTTTAGGTTTTGGTTTGGGTTTGGGCTGGGGTTTGGGTTGGGGTTGGACTGGAGGCTTTCTTGGGGATTGGGTCGTTGGTTTCAGATCATCAAAGAAGTCTGACAGGTCCAAGTCTGCAGGAGAGAGACACAATTTCCCTCTTACTATTGCAGCACGGATTGAGTTACATTCACTGTTGACCATTGCTTACTGATTTGTGGGAATCCTATTTCCTCTCTTGAATATTTACATCAGATTTAATGTTCTATCAGACACCCCTCCACAAAAGAGCGGGAGGGAAAGGTGAAGACCGCCTGTCAGGCATGAAGCCACACAGCTAAACAACTGCTGGAAGTGTGGGGTGGAATCCCTGTTCATTCTGAGCCAATCAACACAGACTGGGGTCACACAGACACATTGTCGGCACAAAAAAAGTAGAGAAGCCACTTTCGTAAAAGAGGGAGAGAGAGAAGCTCTTCCCGTTGTCCTCTTCTGGAAGCCTTAAAATAAGCTAGGCCTCAACCCACCAATGAGGTACATTAAACAGAAAGGAAAGGTCATACTTTCATAACCTCCAGAGGGACTGTTGAGATTGACACATTTCATCATTATTTATTTTCTTTTCCTCACTTTGCTGTATTATTGATAATTATGACAGTATGTGTCATCATAATGGCAGTTGTAGAAGTAGCACTGTATTTGAATTGCTATTATAAAATTAATTACATGTATTATTCTACCATTAAGTGATAAAGGCAATTTCATTACTTGCTCACAGATGACATAAAAGAATTTAATAACTGAACATAAAGTGTAAAATGGAGAATTGCTTTTTTTGGCTCAAGAGCAGCCAGAACAACTACATTGAAAGCCTAACTGAATATCAGAAGCATTTTAGAACTGCTTGATGATTATTGATTCAACAACACACATCATACAGTAGAAAGCAGACAATACATCACCCAGAATATTGTACACAGCAGTGTCAGTCAAATACCAGAATACATGTTCAGGCACCTTTTCCAGGTCCAGATGGAGCAGGCTTGGGTTTTGGAGGAGCTAAGACAAGAAAGGAACCCAAATTACTCAAAAAACAATCACTTGTTATGCATAATAACCAAGAATTTGCCTAATATGTTTAACTGCAAGCATTCGGCTAAACAAATTGTGCTAAACTTCTCACAATTCTGCTATGTAGACACTCACATTAGTTACTGTCATTTCCCTCCTCTAAATGCAGTATCCATGTGTAATGGAGGTACGTACGTGATTTAGTGGGAACATCATCTAGGGCATCAAACAGGTCCAAATCCTGGGACAGGCCTGCAATACATGAGAAAAAGTGTTTAACTGAAGCGGAAATGCGGTAACATAAAAGCTTTCTATCTCTAATGTTATACACTCAAGAGTGTAGAAACCATTTAAGAGGCGGCCCTTACCAAAGACTCTCAACACTTCTAACAGGCACTGTAATCATGCTGATCTCATACATACACTTACAAGGAAAAAGAACGCCAGCATTAAATATCATAGCGCTGCAGCCTTCTGTTCACATAATTGTATGTTTTACATGGCAGGACACATATTTGACTTGTTAGGATTAAGTATCTTTCAGCATAGACATAAAAACAGAAGCATTAGCTGGCATGGTTAATACATTTTAATGACAAAGATGTGTCTCTCCAAAGATGAAAATGAAAAAATATATACTGTCCAAGGCATGAAAGATAAATGCCACATCTGTAGTGGCTATGCCATTGATCCATTTTCTTCTTCAGCATGTTCTTGGTAGTTTACACAAGTAACATGACTCATAGCAATTTGAGCATAGCTAATGCTCATAATATGAGTATAGTCAATGTTGAACTTTGAGACTAGCTATACATAAATCAAATGTCAGACACAGTTTTTGAGGGAAATATGATAAAATGTATGGTTAAAGACAATGACTATACCTGGCTATGGAAAGTAAGTATTCATTTTCCATCTCTGTGACAGTTTCCGCATCTGAGTCAATTAGAAAGCTCTGAAATGAGATCTACACATAGAGCATGCTGTGCCAGTTTCACACAGGAAGCCTGTTTTTGATTCCTGAGAGACCAAAGTCTGCTTCCTCTGCCGCCAAAACAGAAAGCAGACATTTTTTTTCTTCTTTTCCATCCAAATTTCTGATTATTCTAAACAATGACATTTGATTAACATATGGGGGTACAACATTCAATCAATCTGCCAGCTGGCAAAGGTATGTTTGGCTAGTTGGCTACATCATGCATTATAGAATCAAGTGCCAGTCCACAATGTAAAAAAAGAGTGACCAATTCATTTAAGCAGCTTGGTGCACCCTGCCCTCATGCCAACACAAATACAAAAGGTCAATGAAAAGCGCAAATAGTGTTCACCCTTTAATATTCAACTTCCTATGCCGATGTGGCATATCTAAGAGATTTTGAAAGGGGTCAGATAGTTGGTGCATCAATTGCAGCTGCATTGGTCACAGAAATGATAAAAATATGTGTCAAGGGCAACAGTGTCATGACGGCAATGCCAAATAAGGAAAAACTGGATCAAGAAAGAGGAACCGTGGTCGAAACTACCTGACAGAGACAGCTTTCCTGAAAACCAGATAATTCTAGCCACAGAGATTAACACTGAACTGTATCTATGCCTCTGTGATCTAGTCTTAACAACAACTGAATGTTGTGAGCGCACAAAACTGGTATTTCTGGTAGAAGCTAGCATCGGAAAACTACTTTTAACCAAGGCTAATGTGCAACAAACACATAAGCAGGTGTAGTGAACACAAAACCTGGACTTCTGAGCATTATATGAACACATGGTCTGCTGAGTCATGTTTTAGTCTTTTTCTTACATATGGACAGGGTTTGGAGAAATCAAAAGGAAGCTGTCACCAACAGTGCTGTCACCATGCCTGCCACTGTGCCACAAAACACAACAGCTACAGCCACCAAACTTGGCATATAGGCTAAAAATCCCACCCATAGGTTTCAAGCCACACCCATTTATGCCTGGGTAGATTTCTTGCTCCTTAGTGTTTTTCTATCCTTTTTTTTTTTGCTTCTCCTTCTACAACTTTAGACCAATCATCACCAAATTTTGCACATAACATATTTGGACCAAGCTGTAAAAAAGATATTACTTAGTTTTTTGATATTTAATATGGTTCTGCTGCAATTCTCAAAGTTTACAGCAAATACTAGCTTTCACTAAAACAGGCATAACTCAGCAAAGGGTAGTCAAATTAATGCAAACCTCAAACCATGTGTTCTTGAGTATGGTCTGAGTATATGTGTTATACTTGAAGTTCAACCTGTAACTGATGCTATAAGGGTGCAAAGCTTATATCTCACATTGAGCTGCATGGATTCGTATGAAGTTTTTTCTGACACATTCTATAGTAATGTCCAGTTATTTGAATAAAATTTGACCATGATTGGCAAAAAGGCGCATGGCTAGAGGCAAAAAGACATTTTTATCAATAATGCAGTCAAAACTTCGAAAAATAATTTAAATTACACTGTGGGTCCTACAAGGTTGAATTGTTTTAGCACATCCACTGGTGTGTGACAAAAGTTTGCCTCACTTCAACTAATGGTCAATTCAGAGGTACATCATTCTATATTTTTTAAAAATATGCTAAATTAAATGACTAAATCTATTGACAAACCTTCATATTTCAGACCTGGGCTGCATTTGAAATGACTCTGTATATACTATATATTACTACAACCATTGATTTATGCTGACTCCCCATATGGTGAATTGGGAGTCATTCTAACACAGCCCTAGAATAAAACCAGGAGATTAGGTTGGCTGGAGTGGGCGTTTAGGTACACTTTAAAAAAAAAAAAAAAAAAGAAATTGTAAGTTGTAAGATTAATAAGTCAAAATCATAACATAAACAGATGGCTAGATCTGCAGCTAATCTGCATACATTTTGTTAGGTGAAGGCATAGTTTCGGAGAGTCACTTCTCTTAAATTGCCCAATAAGTGCACGCCTGTTACGTTCGGAGAAAGTTTTGGCTTAGCGCCTGAATACGTACAAGCTACTCAGTGATGGGGTTGACTGTCAGGAGCATCTTCCGCTGTACTGTTTTTTTTACTTTTCATCACTATACTGAACTACATCAGTTCGCCGTTCTGATACAGTCATTTTCCCATTACAGAAAACAACACAAAGATGAAAAACATTGCATAGGCGACCGTTTGAATAGCCTGCAGAAGCACATATGGGTTCCCCGACATCACGTTCTACAGACCTCACCAGCTGCTTTCATTTGGCAAGCGACATACCGCTGAGCTTGCATTAACATAACAGTACTGTTGTAACAGTGACATAAGCACTTTACGTTTAACTAACCACATAGTGGGCTTACACATTCGGCTTGCGGAAAGAAGTTGCGAGACAATTCAAAGCAAGCAATGTTATAAACAGATGTGGAGAGGGTCGATATGAAACATGGCTGTCAGTGAGTTAAGTTTAAATTTTGGTTTGACCAAAATGAGTATGCAGATTTTGTATTAGAGAACTATAACCTGCCAATAAATACATCAAATACCCATATCAATAAAATCACACAACTGTAGCTTTCATTAGCCAAGAAACAGAACTCAGTTCCGTTGATTTCTGTTTTAAACCGTTAACCCACAATAGAATTTACTCAAGCTATATAGGTTTAATCTGTCAGAAATCACTTCGCCTACCTTTTACGGCCAGTAGAGACAGAACCAACACAGACCACGTCGGGAATTTAGCCATCGTTAGATCTGAAATTATGTTCTAAAAAGACTACTTTTGCATGTAGCCTATTTTAGGCTACGTAATGTTGCTGCGGTTTACGTTCTGATCAGCCGAGTGGTAGCACGACAGCCGTACACAGCGGTAGCAGCCGGCTGGGGGAAGTGGGCGAACATGAGATAAACACGATTCAGTGACAGATGATTTTCTGGGCGGGTCTTCCAGGTCGCCGCGTTTAGATATCTAATTCCTTTCCAGAAGAATTGATTATTGACCAGGCAGATACAAGGGGAATCTCAGCATTGATTCCCATAAATAATAAATGATATTCTACATTTTACAGAGGCTACCGTCACTGCTCTCGCTAGAAACAGAGTTGCGTTTGGTTGTCGGCCTATTCGGGCATGGACAATTTAGTCTTATCGTTGACAGCAACACATTTGGAAGTTTAGCCACTTTTCAGAACCACCTTGCGACATTTAGAAAAAACTGTGTCAAAACGAGGCGATTCTTTTAATTAACCTGGCGTCTTAGGCAACTTCTAAAAATACGGTGCGTAGGACTCTTACTAAATAAACACAATGGTGTGTATTTTTGTGCCGTCAGTTTGGAAGGGCAATCTGATGTTTGCTCTGTCTGGGTGGATAGCAAGTTCCATGTGATAGATTTATTGATGCTTATATCCCCATCCTTATCTGTGACTTATACAACTTTACCTCCGTAATATTGGGTGTGGATGCAATTGGCACAGCTCTGTCAAATCATTTTTGTTTAGTGTAGTAGATGTTCATTTTGTTGCACCTCATGCTAAGGCACGGAAATCATGATCCATTAGTCCACGCTTCTAACCACAATTGTTCATTGTTGGTTGTGATTTTCCCAGAGTTCAATGTGGACATCATATTAGCCACTTATCCTCATTGAGCGACAGCATTTTTATCGCCCGTATGCAGCAATACATATATATATTTTTGAACGGATAATATGATATTGTTTTTCTTGGAGTATATTGTACAATGATATTTACTAAACCCTGAGATATGTTCACTGTTTCACTGTAAATAATATTGATATGAGTGACATAGCCTATACTGTATTTTCATAAATTTAGCAATGTATAATCAAGCAAGGAAATACAAAACTGCCAAAAATCTTTTGAGCTTTATTTAATCACAGGTGAAATTTTTACCTTCTGATAAATTAGCAAATTCAACGGTTTCCAAAACACGAGTAAAGAAAAGAAGCTGCATAGTAGTTTGGAACATTATGCAGAAAAATTCCCCCCAAGACAGTAGACGTGTTACATCACAGACAATAAAAGTGCTTGTGTCTAAGAGTGGAGTGAACAGTGGGTTAGTGTTCAATAAATGTTACTGGAAGTGGAGGCTGCACTCGACTGAATGTCTTGTTCCAAAACAAAATGGAAGACAGCTAGTCTTCATTTTGCAAGGAAAATGCAATAAAGTCAGTGATTTCCACATTCTTTTTGATCTGACCACACATACATGGAGCCCCCTGCGAGCACCAGCACTAGTCACAATAATAACTTTCCAAGGCTCTTACATCCAGCCAGAATAGTTCATTCTCACTAACCACTTTGATCTAATGGTCTTCTTTCTCCAGTTTGAAATGCCCACTCATATTTGTAGGCTATTCACACTGCTGTAATTTCTTCCATCAGTTTGTGTGGCTGTGGGCATACAGATTTCCATGTGTGTCCTCTTAACTGTTCTGTCAGCCAATACCTTTTTCCCCTCTGTAATCCATCATCCAAGCAACCAGTTAAGATGGAGGTGTACTCATCCACTAGCAATGGAGAAGTGAGGCTTCACTAAACCATACTTGGGAGGTGCTACCATATAGCATCAGTGACTTAATGATTTCAACCAATGACTGCACTGGCTGTGGAGAGGAACATTTCTGATGGCTCAAATAAGCCAGTGACTGGCATCTGAGTATAGCTCTAACCTAGTGGGTTCATGACACCTCAATTCAACCATCGCTAACATCTACTACAGTTGATGCAGACAGACTGCAGACATCTGGCTCACAAGAGGAATTTCTTTTGCAGTGATGTGGGTGATCCTTGCTGACTAAAGCTGTGTTTCTGTTGGAAATGCTAAGGCCTCTTATACACTGCTGTGTTAGCTGTTGAGCCTCTGTGGGTATTTGAATGGCCCGGGCTTATTTTGAAGCTGGATAGAACACCCCTACTCAAAGAACTACTGCTTCAGCTGGACACAGAAAATGGCAGGCCCCTAATCTCCTCTCATCATTTTTATGGGCAATATATCAATCAAATGAGCAAATAAGGTTAATAAGATAATCCCTTATACCTCTCTGTGTGATCATAACATTACGTGATTAGAACAAGTTATTCAGGTAACAGCATTTCAGGAAGATTGCCAACTTAAATGGGCATAATGACCTATACTCACAATTAAAATGTGTTGTGCATTTGTCTTTAATCAAGAGAGATTGTATTAGTTTGTTTCAACTCAAATATCCTGTATGACATAAATATACATGCAAAGAAAATATTTCAAGAGTATTGACATGAATTGAAAAAAAAAACTTTTTATTCATTAAGTTCCCGAGCCCCGAAATAACTCCATGAAATACATTAGTGTCAAATTTGCTTTGAATTTGCCTCATCTTCAAGTTCTGCTCATATAGCATTTGCAATGGAAATCACAGAGGGAATTGCCGAGTGACAGATCAACCAGTTTAATTTTCTACTGTCAGAGCTCTCAGTGCTCCATCAAGCTTTAGAGATTTCGATCACAAATAATGTTTTCCATGCCAAAATCACAAGATACTTGTTCTGCTTGATTTACTTTTGAAAGGTACTAACTTGTCCCGAGGATGTTGCACGTGTACCAGTTTTAAAGTGCGCAGAGTTCTCATGGAACTTTAAACCTTTATTAGAAACCTCTTAGGTGGCTCTTTTTCACTTCGCCCAATAGCTGGTGAGATGTATTGAATATGTATGAAATTATGTCCAATCAAAAGTTGTGGAGGCAGTTTTAAACGGGCAAATGGTCCAGCCAATCAGGCAGGTCTCGTATTGAGCTAGCGCGAGGCTGTGTATATAGCGTTTAAAGGGAAGAGAGTCGAGACTTGTGTGACTGCACACGGGAAAATAGAAGAGGTAGGCCAAGTCCAAGTGAAAATTATTTTGTGTATAAAAGTTGGAATGGCTGTTTTGGAAAAGAAATGTATTTAATATGACATGTAAATAACGTAGTTCTTTTTTTGTTTTATATGTGAATCCACATTTCCGCAATCGCAGTTTCAACCTAGAAGAATTTAAATGTCTTGTATCTGATTGTACTTGGGGGAGGGGAGAAATCGTGTCGTTTCAACTGAAACCTGCCTTTGCTTGTCTGAATTGGAAAGGCATCAGCTATAGCTTTAACAAATTATTTATTGTTTAATATAGCTCTGTATTAAAAATGTCGGGTGAGGGGCAGGTTATTTAAATGTTGTCAATCAATGCAACCGAAGCCATCCGGCTGTTTGATGGCATCAGTGAAAATGTGTTTGACATTGGGCTACGTATGTATTATTTTAATTTGAGTGTTGTCTCATGTGTCTGCGGAAATCGATATTCCATGGAATCTATTCGTCTTTACCTCGACATTTTGAAGCCTAGACCGTGTCATAATCCCGATACATTTCTCACTTTATATACAATTTCTCCTTAAATTGTGTAACCAGAGTCAATTAAAATGGCTGGCGTTTTAACCCAGTGACAAGGAGCAGTCCTAATACGCAGCACGGTGCCCTGGAATGATTGTGGGGGAGTAACATCGGAAAGTAATCTGAAAGCCAAACATTGCTGTTGTCTCACCTAAGCGAATATCCACCATTCCAGTACAAAAACTCCTTTTCCCCTTATTTTTTTTTTACTTTATCTTCTCGCGATTTGAGTTTTGTGAGACCCGACTATCGTATAGTTCTTCTTACAAATAGCTATGCGTAAAGCAGTCCGGCGGACAACTTTGAAGAACAAGTAAAATTGTGTACATTATGTAGTGACGGTGGATGCACGGACACTAAATCGTTGTTCTTTTCGAGCAAGTGTGTTTTTATTTTATATATGTAATTCTGTTTCCAGGGCGGCGTTTTAATCCTTTTGTAAGCTTTGCTACATAACCACCCTTGCTTGCTTCGTAGAATCCATTTTAATGAATGGAGAACGATCAGCTGGGCTTTCTTGCTGTAGTCCGCACCAAAAAACGTTTTCAACACTGTTGCCTGGGAAAAGAGCTTTGCTCAGCTTCGGGTTCACATTACAACAGATCAGTGAGTGTAATGTGTTTCAAATTAAAGGATAGTTTCTATCGTGAGCAAGCCTTTCATAAAATGGAAGATAAATAAAGCGTGTTGAAGACTCATGTATGATTCGAATGATTGCCTGGGTTCTATTGCAACAATTTCCTCTGTATTGCAATCATGTGGCTTGTAGGTTTCCAGGTGTCCAGTTGTGTATCTGTTTCTGTAAAAATAAAAAATGGGGAAAATACACAAATTAGCGGTTTATGGGCGTGGACAAATTGTATTTCATTCGTTTTGAAGATGTTTCCCCTATCGTTTTTTTTTAGTTGCCATTCACCTCCAATAAAGGTGTCTATATGAAATAGGTCTATGAATGGCATGTTGACTAAAGTGAATATCTGGTCATGCCTGAACATCAGTCTATGCCTCTGACAACCTTTTTAGGCTTTCTATTAAACTTTGTTTCAATGAGGTGGGTAGGTCAGGGTGGATAAGTTGTTCTATAATGACAAGATGCAAGGGCTAATGCTTAGCAATGTTGCTGGGGCTTAGTGATGTAATAGATTTTAATGGTGGTATACTAAACTTGCTGTTTTACTACTGGTCTTAAAATGTACTTGGTTTACTGGTTGTGCTAATATGTGGCTGCAGTTTTGGTTGTAAGAGGATGGTTTGATTGCTGAATGTTTGCCTTCCCTACAGAAATCAAAAAGAACAAGGGGCTCCTTGAGAAGTGCAATCATCTGGTCAGAATGGGTAAAGGTGACCCCCACAAGCCTAAGGGCAGGATGTCTGCCTACGCCTACTTTGTGCAGACCTGCCGTGAGGAACACAAGAAGAAGAATCCGGAAATACCGATCAACTTCTCAGAGTTCTCAAAGAAGTGCTCAGGCAGGTGGAAGGTGAGGGAGAGGTGTTAATTACCGCCAGTGCAATTAGTGTGTCGTTTGCTAGTCCGTTCTAAACATACAGAAGGGTAATCAGTAGTGTTCTTTGGGCCACTCTTAATGGTGATGACTGGAAAACGTTTCAGTTTGAACTGCTGTTGAGTCTTGCCTATATTCAGTTTCTTCAAGAATCTCAGTATGTGCATATAGTGTAGGTGCTGTAACCTGGTATTGTTTGAGCTTCTGTGCAGTGGGAGAAACCGCATCCAAGGATTCTGTGTTCAAACGCTCACCTGATACCTGTGGGGAAATGCTCATAATGAAATGCAATGTGTGTTTGTAGATGATGTCAGACAAGGAGAAGTCCAAGTTTGAGGACATGGCAAAGCAGGATAAGGTGCGGTATGAGCAGGAGATGAAGAACTACATGCCTGGCAATAAAGGGAAGAAGAAGAAGGACCCCAATGCCCCCAAAAGACCTCCGTAGGTTTAATTCACAACCTTTTAATCACCATATATTATTATATTGAGCTGTGAGTTTAAGAAGGGGAAGGAGAACAACATAAGCACTCTGAGTGTAGCAGTCTGTGCAGCTTGCCTTGTGTGCAGCTGGATGTGGTCAAGCATGGCACTGGGCACGCTGCTGTATGATGAAGCTGGTGCGCTTCTCTGCTGTGTTTCGTCCTCCTGCAGCTCCGGCTTCTTCCTGTTCTGCTCAGAACATCGGCCCAAAATCAAGGCCCAGAACCCCAGCTTGGGAATTGGGGATGTGGCTAAGAAGCTGGGGGAGATGTGGAACAATCTCGGTGACTCCAACAAGCAGCCTTACCTGATGAAGGCCAACAAGCTGAAAGACAAATACCAGAAGGTACTGAACATTTTGGTGTCATGTTGTGACCAGAAATGCAATTGGCTCAAGTCAAGAGCTCACCAAAGGAATCCATTGTAGGCTGTCTACCCATCATTGGACAAGCAAGTATGCCTAAGCTACACATTCCTGACACACTTTGCTGTCTTTCACAGATTTAGGAGCTGAGTTCTGTCATACAATTTAAGTCATTCAAGTGTGATTCATGATTGTTAGTAAGTAGCTCTTAATTTTATCAGATTGATAGCCTTAATCATGCACTTTGTTTTCAAAACTGCTTTGGTTGCCTTTATTTGGATTCATGTAAATGATAAGCCTTTGGTCCCAGCAGGGTTGACATGAGGGATTTCACTTGCTGTAATATGTTGTTCTGTTGTGGCATGCCATGTAGCAACAATCAGTATGTGAATTTCTCTAGTTCAACTCTTGGTTTAATTGGGGCTGAGCACCCCCAATTTTTTCGCCATGGAAATCAATGGGAAGTCGCTTTTAATGAAATTTGGCACACTGATTTTGGGAGGCTTTGGATGTCAGCTGAGCAAAATTTCATGCCCTCTAGTGGTATCATCAGGCCAAATTTAAACTTGTTTGTGTGCCTAACTTTTCACTCCCTTGACCAATTTCCACGAATGAGGTGTCTATTCCTTGGGCCGAGCCCAGTAATGCCTATGACGTTTTCAATAATGGAAATTTTCCAGCCATTTTGAATTTTATCAAAAACAGTTTCTGTGTATTAACTCTGTCAATTTTGGCCCGGTCTTCATGAAACTTGGCACAGATCATCTTCACACCATTTGTCAAATGTTTTTTTATTTTTTTATTTTTGATATTCAAAATTGTTCACTGCATATTGGCTTTCGAATGTGGCGGTGTAGACACCAAACAGGAAGTTATGCCATATCTCACCAATGCATGGATGCATTTGAACCAAACTTTAGGGTTGTCATTAGAACCGCTTCCTGAGCTACTGCAAACAATTGATGCCGTTTCCTAATTAAAACACAGTTTTTGCCTGTGGATTTTGATGGAAGTGGCTTAGAAATGACATTTCTTCAGATATGTATTCTGTTTGGATCTGTGGACTTCCCTGTTATACAAATATTGTCATCTCCCCGATGCACTCATTCGCCATTTTGATTTTCGCAAACTGCAATTTACCTGTTTGTCAATGAAAGATGCGAGGGCCCCTTCATCCCTCTACAATCTTAAACCGCAGTTTTACTCTGGAAAATGCATTGGACACATTCTAATGTTTAAGGCTCTCAATTTGTAAGCATTTGAATTTGTACTCTGCAGATGTCTTGGGGCTGGCAGATATTTGTAGATCTTTGTAAATCTTAGCAATTTATCACTTGTACCCCACCCCCCCCCCCCCCCCCCCCCCCCACCCCACAGGATGTGGCCGATTACAAAGGCAAAGCAGGTCGGGCAGGAGCTTCCAAACCAAAGAAGAAGCCTGTAGATGATGATGATGATGATGACGAAGATGATGAGGAAGACGAAGATGAGGAGGAGGATGATGATGATGACGATGATGACTAACTGTTTTGTTTGTTTGTGCTTTTCTCTTGGGTTCCAATGCGGTAGGGACCACAGGTTTTCACCTTGTTTGTCCCCACTGATCTTGCTTGTGTTGTGATTGAGGGATAGGCTGGCTGTGGGTCAGTGTGTGCAGATCACCTATCCCAACCCCCCCCCCCCCCCCCCCCCCACAGAGTGCTGCTGCTCTACTGCTGTCCTGTGTCTCACAGGGTTTCTGCTGGATAACTGGACGCACTCTAAAACTGCAGCAGTATTTGACGATATATGCAAAATAACTCTTTCCTCTCTCTGTGTGCTTGTATGTGTGTGCGCGAAAGCACATGGTTCTTAAATTTAGTTTACCTGCTCTGTTCCATGGAGTTTTATTGCACAGGTTTAGACTGTTGGTGTGTGAGTTGTATCAGTATTGTGGCAATGTAACTGGTTTTTGCTCTCTGATCCATTAGAGTGGGAGGGTAGTTGGTGTTTGCAAATGGGAGGAGTCAGTCTTTGGAATAACTCTAGGTATTGTGTCATTCCTATGGCTGTTCTGCAGTGTAATGTAATTGGCTGCATTATGGACATGGGAATGATGTCCAGGCTATATTTTGTTTTTGGCTGGATAAATGAATATGCATTTTTAGCTGTTTCTGTCAGATTTGATGAATGGAGAGTTGACCATTGATGGAAGTTCTGTACTTATTTGCACCATTTTTTTTTATTTTATTTTGTATATTTAGGATGCTACCCGTTCAAATGAGATAATAAACATTTAAATTTTTACATCTGTCAAGTGTGCTCTTGTGCTTGCAATTCCTAACTCGCAAATACAGCAATTTTCCTCACATTTTGAGAGCAACCAAGGAACTGGCAAGAGCTGTTGAGAGTTGTAGCCAGTTTTTCCATCACATTTTCATGCATTTTAAACACTTCCTAATTTTCTCAGACTTGAATAATAATCCATCCAATGGGCTGAGAGGACGAGACTGTTCCATTGCAATTCAGAGCAGGGGGCAGCCTGTAGTCTGGTGGCTAGGGTACATGACTGGGACCCCTGGGGTTGGTGGCTCAAGCCCCAGTCCAGCCACAGCAAGAACACCATTGCTGTTGGGCCCCTGAGCAAGAGAAGGGATTGGCCCTTGGCTAGCCCAATCAACTAAGTTGCTTTGGATAATTGGCTAAATGACTAATATAATAAGCAGAGCACTGAACAGTATGCTGGCTGGCTGGCTGGCAACTCAAAGAGCAGGTAATGAAGCTGTGGCTCTAAGTGCTGAACCATCTGGGAGGGTCCTGAACGTGTGTGCTGTGCTCCACTGGGCAGGCAGGCAGAGTTTCCAGTACAACTTTGGAATTCCACCAATTCTGGGCATAGGCAAAACATGAAACCAAGGCTGGTTTAGTCTGTCATCTGCCACCGGATCTGTCTGTTTTAATCTTCTCTGCATATGGACTCCGTGTACATTTCTAAACTGAATAAAATGATGGGTACAAATCAAAGGGTGAACCCTATGAAACATGGCTTCCATTAAAACATCTGGAAAGTGAATGCTTTGGTTAAGTATCTAGTGCCATTCTTGTCATTGCTGCTCTAGAGGTCCACACTAAGCCAGGCAACAAATGGGGGAGACAACATAAGGGGTTAAGATGGTTAAAAGTCATCGGTCACATCACATTAGTGCCTGCTCGTGGCTGTGTGGGCACAGTATGGGAACCTACCATATGTTGACTTCAGTTTCCTCACGGTATAGGGAATATGTTAATTGTCAAAAAATGGCAAGCTTGTTCAAAGTCTGAGTTGGAGGAAGTCACATGGGCAGGTGGTCCTTGAATCTGTAGAAGGAGATTGCTGAAGTCGGTTCAGCAGAGCTAAATGAAGGGGGACGGTGAGTAATTAAAATAATTGTCAATTCCACAGAGGTTTGGGAACCTCAAAGGATCTGAAACACTATAGTCTGAAGGTTATTGCACCTGTTTTGTATTTTTATGTAGCGTAGGTATGTGGGAGGAGCAACCTAATGCTGGGTTCAAACAACATTTGTCATTTTCAGATATCATTTAACCAATGGGGGAGCCAAAAGGGAAAGATGGATGTTAACACTCAGTCAGCTATCCCCTGTATGACCGGCTCACCAAGGCACATCCAGGTCTTGATAATTAAAATAAAGCACACAGAAATAAGCACACATACACACAGGCATATAGATGGGCACCTGCAGATGGCGTGGGTGCTATAGCCTACCTCAGATCTGCAAGATGCAGAGTCATCCTTAAAGGATAGAGGATGAGGCACAGAAGAAATCACATTTATAAAAGGATAAAACATTTGTTTATTCACAAAGAGCCAATTTTTGATCAGTCTTCTACAACACTGCTACTAAAATAGTGGGACTAATATGGGACTGATATTACCTTGGCCGACCAATGCAGAACAAGCCTTTCCTTAATGTTGACCAATGGGCAGCCCCATTGTCTAGGTCAGCCTTGAGGTCAAATAAAAAGGAAACTTATTGGTCCGTGATTTCAGGGCCCCCTTTTTTTCCTGGTCCGTTTTCTGTTACTAGTTTGTTGCTGTTTTTTTTTAAATTATTTAATAGAAGTGCATTTGCTTTAATAAGGTTGAAAAGCATGCAAACTAAAATGATTTGTTCAACATATCTTCATAGTGTCACACTGAGTAAATTCAGGCTGTGTTGAGCCTCATCTATTTGCAGAAGGCCCAATGGACTAATGACTCATTTCACACATTTTTGTGTTTAGTTCAACAGCCAACATTTTTGTACAAGAGAGAACAACTGCATGCCCCTCTAAAGGATTTGGCATCCCCTGTGCATGTGAGAGGCATGCAGGCTCCCAGCCAATCACAGCACAGCAGACCATAGCCAGACACCTTGGGAAAAGAATAAGTTAGAGTGGGATGATAAGGGATGGAGACGGACTGGTAAGTGTAGCATTGTTAGAATTTCAGTAGGATTGTTTGTTTTCCTGGGTGTGTTCATGCCTGATTAACTACACTGACACACACACAGACCCAAACACTCCCTCTCCGTACCCATACTGAGCCCTCCATACGCGAGTGTAAAGCTTTGCGCAACAGCCAATAAAAGAGTAAAGGATCTGATGTGCCCTTTTCTCCAGTGTTCTGACTGACACTCTGCGGCCATCCCCATCCTGAACCCCGTCCTAAACTAGTGCACTCCACTCGTTGGTTTGTTAGTTTGCAGGCTTATGACCAAGATGTTGGTGCCAAAACCTTTCTTTGTTTTTTTATGAATGGCTTCTCAGGAAGTATTTGTCCTATAACAATATTGCCATAACGGACCTGGGTAGCTAACCATCTGTGTTTCCCAGAGATTAACTCAAATAAAAGGGATACCATGTGACAGACTATCAATTAAAGACTGGAGCTCAGGACTTAAGAGTCCAAAACATGGGAACACTCTTCCTGCACATGTCAGGACAACAAACCTAAATTCCACCTATTAAATCAGATATGTTCTTAATTGATCATATTGATCATTATCATTATTGAACTCATTATTCCTCACTCGTTCATAACAGAGGGGTGCTGGACTTTGGAAATGTTGTCATCAATATGGGGTGTTGGGTCAGGACATGGGATTTAGTTTAATATTTTATTTGAAGCAGGTAAAATGCAGATATACAGACAAAGGTCTCTCCCCATTTGCTGTCATATCTGTGTGTGTAAAACTCAGGAGGTAAGATAAATAAACGTTTGATGCAATTTTGCTGCCACCGTCTCAACTGAACTGAGGGTAAAATTCTCTCTAATAGCCAGAGTGGAGTTACTTGAGCCCTTTGCACATTACCATCATGTGCTATTGAACTGATTCTTTTTCTAAGCTTAGCTTTATTGTTTCATGAATGTTTTATGTTCCATGTCACAGCCCTACATATCCCTGTGTAGGTGTTGCATGAATCAAGTGTGTTAGTATATGAAGTGGCATGTTATTATGAGATTCTTGAAATTCATTTCAGATGGTGATTTAATAAAGGACACCTGACTATGTCCATTCTGTCGTATGAGGTACTGTAGAAGGAGCGTGACAATTGGAGCATGCCTATTTATTTTTGACTTGCAGGGTTATGACCATGATGCCAAACATTGGTGTTTAATCAATAAGGGCGTGTGTTTTCTCCAGAATTTTATATCTTTTTAATGGAAAAGAGAATCCGGGTTTTTGTTTGCTCGGTTTTTTTTTTTCATTTTATTTGTCTGCACTGACTTTTTTTCATTTTATCTCACAAGAGTATTTAAACAGAGTCTGAAAAAGACCAAAATTATTCTTCTGCTACCCATCAACAAAGAAGCACCAAACCAGGTAAGTTCATTACGACCTATTGTCTTGAGACTGTAGTGTAGTTTCAGGGTTGAACAAATTTGTAGTCCTGGCGCCCAGATTGGTCATATTCTCTACCTGGGCTACCACATAAATGTATTATTATTTTTTAGTTTATACAAAAAAATTGTTTTCACAAAAGAATTGTAAAAAAAACACATTTTCTTGGAAGCCAGAAATCAAACCTTATTGGAAATATAACCACAGTTCAAAACATTTTCAATCTCAATGACAGCTAATGGACTCCAACACTACACAGAAGGAGCACCCAAAATTTGTCACTCAAAGCTCTCTATCTGTACAGAAAAGCATTGACTGAACCCCTCAGTAAATTTCATTTGCATTATGTATCAAAAATGATTTAGAATGAGTCAGATGATGGACCCAATGTGGTGTGGTACCAGGAGAGGGGGACAGGAAGAGAGGGGCTTGCCCCTTCCATTTGCCTCTATTGCCTTCGTTAGCTCAATATAAAAAGCACAGCCTGCCAAGCTGAAGGTGGTTGGTTTTTTGTTTCACATTTTCCCTGCTTGGCTGTTCATGTTTCTTTCGGAGAGACCTTTAATAATGTTTGGTTTTATTCTTCCATATTTTTCTGCTCATCCAATGAAGGAGAAAATAAACTGGCCTCTTGCCTGTTTTTGGTTAATATGTTCCATTTTCTGTGTCTCTTACATTGACATGCCACTGTGCCACACCTGCCATTGTGCTACAGTGGATGTACCCAAACCACCACCTCAGATGGCAAAATGAGTATCGAAATGAATGTTAAATATTGTGCATTTCTGACAACATTCAAATTTGTGGAAAGCTGTAAGTTCTATAAAATCAACCTCTGTTCAAACTTCTTGTATAATTGGAAATGATGATTTGATCATGTGGGGTGCAAAACTACTTGAAAAGGCATGGAATCTCAACAGGCTATTTATAATAGATATCTCATTGTCAAGCTATCTTGGCTCATCTGAAATATTTTCCAAGCAGGCTTATAGATTCAAGATGGTCAGACTCCTGGTCCTCCTGCTGTTAGGAGCTTTGACTGCAGAAGCCAAAGGTGAGACAACTTGCACACTACTTGTAATTGCTTGTATTTTGACTTACAGTGTCTTCACATTAAACATGAAGATGAGCAATTTGAACTTTGAATAGATATTTGTTGTTGATTTTGTGGTAGTTTACATGCTTTGAAGTAATTGATGCTGGTGGACTGTGGTCTGTTTTGTCTTAAACTTATTTAGACCTTTCGGAGAATGTTTTCAATTTCCCGAGGGAGACCAAAACTTCCTACGTAAAACTCACACCAGCGAAAAACGATTTCCGTGCTGCTACTGTATGCATGAGGTAAATATGAATGATGATAACTTCAGCATTCTTTGTTTTATGTTTTTATTTGATTCTGTTTTTTTTTTCAGAATCATGAATAATTCAGTTAGAAAATTTTGTGTAATGGAGACATTGTTCCTGTTTCAGGTTCCTTTCGGACATTACCAGAGAGTATTCTATTTTCTCCCTGGCCACACATGACTATCACAATGGCTTCCTGTTGTTCAAAGAAAAAGCAGGTTATGTCAGCCTTTCCATCATGAACAAAGATCTTAGCTTCCCAGGGCTGGTGGTTGAGCAGAACCAGTGGAACTCCATTTGTGCGACATGGGAATATGGATTTGGTCAGGTCTTTCTGAATGGGAAACTCGGCCCAAGGAAGCCGCTGAGCACCAGCTCAACTATGAGAGGGCATCCCATCATAACTCTCGGCCAAGAACAGGACTCTTATGGAGGGTCTTTTCATTCAGGGCAATCCTTAGTCGGGGAGATTACTGATGTGCACATGTGGGACTATGTTCTCCCTGCTTGTGAAATTAATCTGTTTATGTTAGAAGTGAGCATCAAACCAGGGAATGTTGTCAATTGGGCGGACATGAGCTACTCCAAATATGGGGAGGTGGCCATAAAAGACAGGCAGAGCTGCAAAAATAATTAATCTCCAAAAGTAAAATTAAAGCCCAGTCTAGTTAGCCCTGGGCTTTGCGAACGCATTATTACATTATTCTGAATCCTTTTGTTGGTGTTTCTTGGTTCTTTTTCTTGTCTAATCTTTGGGTTTCTCCTTGATTCTGAGCTTAACGAAAATAAAATGTGAGCATGAAATGAAAGCATTCTGCTGTGCTTCTTTGGCTTCAGTAAATGATCAATTTACAGTCATGAAAATCACTACACAAACATCAGGGCAGAACAAGATAAACCAGATAATAATTATAGTTATTATATTCATTATATATGGACTAAAATTGGGCTTAAAGGTACAGTGTGGAAAGATTTAAATAGTTCAGGACAATATGATCAATAATCATAACATGGTATTAAGAGAATTGTGGTTAGCTACTCGATTAGCTGGTATTGATCCTCTGAAAGGTAGCTTTACCCACCACAATGTTGACACAATGCACCACATTGGCACCACAGATATGGGATCCTAAAAAGCAGGATTCCTTCTGGTTACTTTTATGTTGAACTCAGTGTCCTATTAGCTAGGCAGATATCCAAAGTCGTACCCCCACATGGTGATTCAGCATGGGCACCAGGGTGATGGTTGTAGTCTTCTTGCTCAGATCTTCAATGGCATCAATTAAGCCTTATGCTTTTTGCGCTTTGTAAGTCCTACACAAGCTTTATGCTACTCACAATCTCCCTTTGACACTGGGGTTCAGCTGGCCTAAGGTGGGTCTGCTACATCCAAAGGCCTTTTCGCAATATATTTGTGTCAAGGTCTAAACTTACACACAATTCCTTATCAAAAAATGTCATTGTTTAATTGTGTTTAATTTACATCTAAAATAAACATCAGTCAGATGTTGGATGTCATTTTTATGGATTATTCAAATTGCTGAAAAAAAATTATCGATTGAGCTTGAAGTTTTGTGAATCTGTCTACAATAGCACCCCCATGTGGTTAACTGATGTTACAGTTTTTCAGTTAAGTTTTATGCTTTGATGCAATTACATGCATATCAAATTTCATAGACATAGGATAATTTTTTGAGAGGTTTTCGTATTACAGATAAATTCTCAATGATCAATAGGACATACATGTTTATGTTGCTAATGTGGAGATGTGGAGCATATCTCTGCAAATGAATCCTGAGTTAATTTTTTGATTTTTGGAATAATTCTCAATAAGTCTTCTATGTTTAATTCACAATCCAGCTGTGGCTGGTTAAACAGTCTAAGATGGCCACCACATCAGCAGTCCTGCTGGCCCGTCAGTTCACTATCTGAGTAAATGACGAAATTAACAGGAGTTACAACCATTACAAGACACAGACACTGATGGGAATCCCGGGAATATGCTTGACTTGCTTCTTGGTTTTATCTGTATTCAACTAGAGACGCTAATGAGATATCCATTCCTAGTGGAAACAAAACGAATACGTTTACCTAAAAGTTTTCATTAAAAAAAAAATATATATATGAATATATGAAACGTTCGAGAAACTAAAGATTCATGTTGACATTTAATACATGCTAAATGCTAAATGTACTGTATGAAATATTTGTTACAATATAAATCGTGCATAGCCTCCTTCTTTCGAACCACTGAATAAGTAATGTGCACTTCACATACATATAATGTATGAAATTTTAATTGTAATATCATTTCGAGTTTTCAATATATACCTCATAAACTGACAAATTCAAAAATAAATTCTAAAATAAATTCATATTTTCTCTCACATTAGCAATCAATAAACAAGTTGTCCACATTTAAACTTCTGAGCCGCTTGTGAACATTTAATAGTTTATTTTTTTTAAATAATCGTTAATTCACCATTCAAAGCAAGGGTCTAGAGAAGGGGATTTAAAACGTAACATATAATATACGTTAAAACAATCAAAAATAACCGAATAAAGCCACGAGTTTATATAGCCTACATATATAACGTGAATAGCTCAAGAATATTTAATTACATCTGAATTTCCAAACTATCGCGTAAGATTTTTAATCCGTGGGGTAATGTCCTCTAATTGTTTGAATTTAGTTAAAGCTGTCAAAATTCAATCTGTTACCTAACACACATTACCCTGAGCTATTGTATGTAGATGTCACACCTACTTGAACCCTTGATCACCGAACGTCACTCAGCCCCGAAGTCAGTTAAATGAGGGAGTCAGTGAAATGTTTAGTCTTCGACTTGCGGGCGTCTGACTAAGATACCTTCCTCAAAAACACAGAATTTACGGTCCCTTTCGATATTAAATTGTATTTATGTATATGTTCATGGCTTATTGAAGATCCAATTTATGTCATCTGGGTAAAATGGATTTTTAACACCTTTCTGCTGTTAAAAAATGACCATGTCACCGTCCTTGGCATAAACCTCTACACAGTAAGTAGATAAATGATTTTTAAGCAGTTACATGTTAAAAATGAAGCTTAGCCAAATTACAATACTAATGTGTAATTTTGCTTTCAACACCAGTCATCAGGGACACAGTTAATTTGAAATGAATATTATAGATGGAATAACCATTACTAGGTTGATTAGAAAATAGGCTGCATACATTTGGCACCATCATTAAAAAAAGTCCTTCTGGCATGAACCATTTCACGTACATGTATTAATCTGAGGGTTATAAAATGTTCAAAGCGACTGGCAGACAGACCTGCCTGTGCACACAGGTGACCCGTGGTGTGCCGCTCAGCTCTCTATGGGTGTGATGGCGGCGGAGAAAATTGGAGTACACCCTGTGATCGACGCCATCATCAATCTCACCGCTGGAGCTGTGGGTCAGTGACTCCCAACTTTAAGCTTTTACCATTTTAGGTTTACAGTCTCGGGCTGGGAGTCAATCAAAATTTGCCCCAAGACTTTACTTTCAATTGAAATTGAAGATTGTTATGCTTTTTCTCGACAAGAATATTTCAGTGAGTTAATTTCAATGATTGTTGAACTCACCAAACTGCGTCCGTGAAGATGAAAATGAACGCACATTTTATTGTGAACAAATGTTGATTGAGTCCCAGCCTTGAGTTTTTTAGGCACAATAGAAAAAAACAAAGTGTCAAGGTCTGGCTAGTGGTATATTTTAATGTCAATAACACAGTTAAAGTTTCATCAGTGCCCCATGTAAATAAGAGTGATGCTGTATCACTGTGGTTATTTGGGTCTGAGTATCCGCCTATGTGCTTGATGGTACCATCGCACTTGTTTCTCCTTGCAGGGGGGGTGGCATGTGTGGTTAGTGGACAGCCGTTTGACACTGTGAAAACCAAGATGCAGACGTTTCCCGGCATGTATCGAGGTTTCATAGACTGTTCCCTGAAGACGTACCGTCAGGACGGTGTGGGGGGCCTGTTCCACGGCACCGTGCCAGCACTCCTTGCCAACATGGCGGAGAACGCCGTCCTTTTTGCCTGCTACGGAACTTGCCAGCAGCTCACTGCCAGGGCCTTCGGTCTAGGGAACATCTCAGAACTCAGGTGAGAGGAAATGGTGAAGGTGACAGAGACATAGAGAGAGAGGTGGGAAGTAGTATGACAAATATAAGACAGTTTGAGAGACAGAGAGCCTCTGTACGTCTCTGTTTTCACCAGTCTGTGATTCTGCGTGTCTTGCTCTGTGTTAATATTTTTCTCTATATGTCTTAATGTCCTATATAGAGTTCAACACAGTGAAGAAATTGTCCAAGGCCGCATCCTATTTCAAAGGGACTTTCATATGTGATTGTGGTTATCATTTTAAGGGAAATTTAAATGGATCAATTAGTGTTATAATGTAATTATACACTGTTTCAGTCCTGGGTTTAAGCCTCGCACACCATCGCCTGCAGATCTTTCTCCTTCTGTGTGATGTGGAGTGGATTCCTTGTCTGTGCCTGCTCTTATTTTCATATGATAATACAAACCCCAAAGCTCCAGGGTCAAAGGGTGCTCATGTAGAAAGGGGAAACAAGGGACAGAAACTTTGACCAGATAAACAATCCCAATCCATAATGTTCATCCAACCAGATGTCTCTTCTTATCTCATGCCTGTTCTCCTTTACGGTGCGAAAGAGGGTTGGATTCTCAGAGTCTTTAAATGTGAGGGGTGAGGAGGTAAGTGTCTGAGGAGTGTAGCAGTCAGTGCCTGAACTGTATATATGTATGTCTGGGTCATTGTTTTAGGAACTTTGTCTCTATTGTAATTAACTGCTTTGCTGTTCTCGGCAAATACTCATTTAAGTCAGCTGATGGAGTATCAGATTTCTGTGTTACCTCATTAAAGTCATTACATCCTTATTAATGTCATTAGGAGTGTGAATACCTGTGTTTCAGTGACCTGCAGAATGCAGCAGCTGGGTCTTTAGCCTCTGTGTTCTCCTCGCTGGTGCTCTGCCCCACAGAGCTGGTCAAATGCCGCATGCAGGCCCTACATGAGATGAAGTCGGCGGGGAAGACCTCTCTAACCTGTGGCATGTGAGCGATTGTGTCAATACAGGATTATTATTGCAATGTGTGTGGTTGTGGTCTGGTATGGTTTGAAGTTATATTGTCTTGTAGAGGGAGGGTGTGGTCTCTTGGGCTGTGTGGGTGTGGTTTTCTCAGATGTGAGGGCGTGGTCTCTTGTGTTGTGTGGGTGTGGCTTCCTCAGATGTGAGGGTGTGGTCTCTTGGGCTGTGTGGGTGTGGCTTCCTCAGATATGAGGGTGTGGTCTCTTGGGCTGTGTGGGTGTGGCTTCCTCAGATGTGAGGGTGTGGTCTCTTGGGCTGTGTGGGTGTGGTTTCCTCAGATGTGAGGGTGTGGTCTCTTGTGCTGTGTGGGTGTGGTTTTCTCAGATGTGAGGGTGTGGTCTCTTGGGCTGTGTGGGTGTGGTTGTCTCAGATGTGAGGGTGTGGTCTCTTGGGCTGTGTGGTTGTGGTTTTCTCAGATGTGAGGGTGTGGTCTCTTGGGCTGTGTGGTTGTGCTTTTCTCAGATGTGAGGGTGTGGTCTCTTGGGCTGTGTGGTTGTGCTTTTCTCAGATGTGAGGGTGTGGTCTCTTGGGCTGTGTGGGTGTGGTTTCCTCAGATGTGAGGGTGTGGTCTCTTGGGCTGTGTGGTTGTGGTTTTCTCAAATGTGAGGGTGTGGTCTCTTGGGCTGTGTGGTTGTGCTTTTCTCAGATGTGAGGGTGTGGTCTCTTGGGCTGTGTGGTTGTGCTTTTCTCAGATGTGAGGGTGTGGTCTCTTGGGCTGTGGTGATAACCGATGCTCCTCCCACAGCTCCGCCTGGTCCATGGTTAGAACCATCCTGCAGACTGAGGGGCCGCGGGGGCTTTTTCAGGGCATGACTAGCACCTGGCTCCGCGAGGTGCCTGGATACTTCTTCTTCTTCGGTGGTTACGAGATCACACGCTCCCTCTTTACAAAGCCAGGATGCTCCAAGGACCAGTTGGGTAAGCAACCCAGCTGTGCTATTTGCTACATTTCCATTTGTATCAATAGAAACAACTTCACTGTTAACTTCCACAGGCATAAAATAGGCACGTTAAGAATGTTGATTTCTGTATTTGTGAAATTCCATAACAACCACACTATGGCTGCAAGTCAATCCAAATGCACTTAGCCAATTTAAGGGCAAATGCAATTCAATCAAAATAGCCCTACTGCATTTAAGGATCCACCTTATGCTCATAAGGCCAGGAAATCCAGTGGTCTGAAAGTCAAGTATGTTCTTTTCATTTTAAAGTGAGAAGAACTTGCTTAAAAGAACACATTTGGTTGCCTCAAAATGCCTTGTTTTAATAAAACAGCAAAAATAGCTTATGAATGCTTGACTAACAAATGTTTTTTTATTACTTTTATAACATATTGTATGGTGTTCTGAAGTTCTCTTGTTAGCTCAGATATTCAGAGTTAAAAACTCACAGACAGTTTGAATGTAATATTTAACCCCGTGGAGGATGACATTATTTCTGCATCAGAAAAGTTTTGGTACTGAACAACTTAGACTGAAATCAATCATTCAATCCATCATATTCCAATTTCTATCAAATACACGACCGCAAAGAGTTGGAACCAGCATATTTTACATAGGGAGATGAAAGAAAAAACAGAGAACCCAAAGGCAATGATAGAAATATGTAACATAATATTCCCCAATGTTTCTGTTTACTCAGCAAAAACAGACACACACAAAGGATCCAAGTTATTGCCTCATGAGACCATCTATCTCTGAAAGGAACAGTATTATGAATTGCCAAAACACATCAGTCAGGCACAAAATCATGACTGATATGCATAAATCTGTAGCATTAAAATGGGGTCCATCTTACAGTGCTCTGCCACCCAGGTCTCACGAGACCTCAGATTATTTTGGTCCTTTTGCTTTTAAAAACCGAAGATTTAAAAGACTTTTAAAGACTTTCCTTTGCAAAACACAAACTGCTCTTGCTTATATCCTTCCCCAGGTCTCTATACCTATTGTACCTTTTATTGCTCAATCTCTTAATCTCTCTATATCTGTTTCTGGGTCCCTCTGTTTCTCCTTCCTTCTCGTAGATGCTGTCCCCCTGGTGGTGAGTGGTGGTATTGGAGGTGCTTTCTTCTGGCTGGCTGTTTACCCCATTGACTCTGTAAAATCCCGCATACAAGTGCTGTCCATGAACGGAAAGCAGGCAGGCTTTCTCCAGACCTTACTCAGTATCATACGTGCAGAAGGTAAGTCTCTTCCCCTCATTCACAGATTGCTGAAGGACTGCTAGGTTACTGTTATGTTGTACTAAATGTTGTGTTATAGGGCATGCTGTGCATTCACAGCCTTGTTTCTGGATGTTCCAGGTATTCCTGCCCTGTACAGTGGCCTGACCCCCACTGTCCTACGTGCGTTCCCTTCCAACGGCGCACTCTTTCTTGCTTATGAACTGACCAGGAGAGCTCTGACGAGTCAGGCCACAGGCAGCTGAGGAGGCATCAAGCAGAGGAGGAGCACTGACCAATTGGACTCTTGCATTCAGTCAGCTGATCTGACATCAACCAATAATGTTAAGTCTACAGGGCCCAGCTTGGGCTTGTGGGACTCCCTTTTGTGACTTAGCCTCACACGAGTCCAAGTCACGTTGGTGTGAGCGTAAGCCCCAAAAAGGCTAAGATAAAATCGCTCCCAAAACCCTTTTGTAAATACCCCCCAAAATAGACTAAATCTAATCATCATGATATGACATAAAAAATACTTTTCCAGATAAAGAAAATGAATTCAGGAGCTGTCATTTTTAATATCGGCAAGCTGACTTTGATTTAATATCTTGGACTTGTACCTTACGTTTATTCAATTTTTCTCTTGTCTGGTGGATATTTTAAAATATGCAGCTTATGATTTGTTGTGTTCTGTTTGACAGTGTTTGTTCGAAATAATCCTCAATATTTTGCTGCATATTTCTGTTTAATGATTATGCCAACCAGGATTCAACTTTTATTTTCTTTTGCCTTCAAAATTTTTATAAACAATTCTGCATCTTTTTGATAATTTCTGACTTTCCCCAGTGTAACATCTTTCACCAAGGAATAGCACTTTGAAGCAATGGAAACCACAACCTTTTTAGGCTACAGTTCACCAGTTTCTGTATCATCTATTAACTTCATAACTGTTTCAAGATCCTCATAAGACACTGTCCCTTTACAGCAAAACAAGTATAAACATGCCCCAGTGCTACTGTACAGAACAGTGACATGTGGACTCATACATATTTCATTATTGATTTTGAAAGCTTTTCTTGTGAACCTAAAATCTATTGAGCAGTTCCTGATTTCTGCAGCCCAGCTCAACTGGGTAAAGACATTGGTTTGGAATAAAAAAGCACAAAACAGAGTGAAAATCGAGAATACATCCAGTAAATGGTCTAGACGCAGCTTCCTTTTGCACAATAAGATAGTTTTCATACAGATGTATAATCCATTGTTCCTATTGTCCTTCATCTGGGTGTGACATTTGATATGATAATAAACGAATAATGATCGAACCCTTGTGAAATCTAAGGTAATTTTGTGTTCAAATCTAAGTCTTTCTTATGAGACACATAGTAACGTGTTCACAGTCAGGAAGGTTTCTCTTCTGTCTGTCCCATCTTGGGCAAAAGGCAGCATCTTTCAATGTTTGATTTGCAAACTCTTGGGGTGAAGACTTAACCAGCTCCTTGGTACTCCAGATTTGGGGTTGTATGCTAGGCTATCAACCCAACAACACAAAAAAGAATATTGCCACAGAAACCTCAACAGTGCCTATTCAAACGTGACCACCCAAAGAAGAAGTCCCATCCCTGTCCCAGGAACAAGGACTCTGACTGGTGAAAGACCCCAAGAAGTCAGCCAGCGAAGAAAAAAAAACCTGTAACAAGAAAAAAAGCTTACCCAGTACGTAAAAACCTGCATGGGAAAACATGAGAGAATAAAAGGGATCTTCAGTTACATAATGAAATAAAAGGATGTCGTTATGTCATTGCGTGGAGTGGACTGAGGTAAGGTTTTAGGAGCTGTCTGACTGCTGATGAGTGAAAGTCGTTCATTCCCCCACAGATCTATCATTTGCTCGATACATGTTCAGTCTGAGGGGCACTCATATTTCATGTGGGTGAAATTAACTTGACTGTGAATTCAGGGTGTTTCCCCTGGAAGACACTGAACAGGCGGCAGTAAAATGTTACAGTGTTTACACTCTGGGAGCAGAGGTAATTAATGAAAGTGTGATGGCGCACTCAGGAGTGATGTTAATGTTGAAACAGCTTGTTAAAACATGTAATGTTAAACAGGCCTGTCCTTTCCTCTGCCAGCAATTCTTCCAAGGCCCCGTGCTTTGGCCTTGTAAAATGCCTGTTGGGAATTTCAGACCACATATCAAACCCAGCACTAATGGAAAATCCATACTCCCAGAGCCATATTTAATTTTTTTTTATTGATGATCTTTTTTCCATCAGATGTTTCACAATAAAAATCGAATGAACAGCCCATGGCTTCTGACAGGTAAATCAATGCTTGGCCTCTCACCCCAATGAAGTCAGCCTCATCACATATCTCCTCCAATGCTGAGTCCTTGTGTTACCTAACCCCTCCACATCCCCATGTTACATAAGAGATGTTTAACTCTGCATTTCCAGAAGGAGAAACTGGATAAGGCCTTGTGGGTATAGTTAGTAAGTGAAATTCAAAAGATGATTGTTGAATTTTCTGTCTTTTGCTTGTAGGTCTACAGTCGGTAATATAAACCCTGGTCCCATGCAACCATTGACACAGACAAGTAGATGTAGACAAAAGAATATGCATGGGATATTGAAATATAATTGCTTGTTATTTTGTGCTAATTGAAGTGACTGTGATATTACAGTGTTGTTTTTTGTAACAGTAACTGGGAATCACTGACTGTCACATCCTCTTGGTTCCACGTATTGTCATGCGCAGCCTGACCTTCACCCTATAAGAGGGGCTGTCAATTTTTAACCCAACGAGGGCAAAACAGACTGAGGGGCCTGGAGAGAGCAGGGAGAGAGAGAGATAAGACTATAGACAAGATGAATGCTTAAATGACTGTTTATGGGTGTCATACCAGACAACGGGGTCGTTATATCATAGTATAGCATAACAAAGAATGAATGAATGAATAAATTAATGCAACTGCTGCCACAGCTACTACTACTACTACTAATAATAATAATAATAAAGTTAATAATAATAAAAGGAGGTCTTCTGTGACTCTGTGTGTATGTGCGTGTGTGTGTGCGTGCATGCATGTGGGTGGGTGGGTGTGTGTGTGTGTGTTTCATGTGGTGTTACATGTGTGTTTCATCAGCTGTCAAAGAAAACCAGATTTCTCTTTCTCAAAGTGAATGGGCTTTAACATCAGATCTTCAGCAGACACCACCCAGAGGTTAAACTCTAAACTGTTTCATCATGTTCCTCCTTTTAACATTGTTAAATGAATTAATGACATAAACTGTACTATTATGAGCAAAATGTGCTATGAAATCTCAAGAAAATTTGAGATACATCAAACTAATTTTAATTATATTGTATAACAGTTCATATGCAATATAAAAATTCAACCAAGAGATGGCGAGAGTGAGCTGAAGATGCAACAAAAATGAACTTGCTAAAATTCATGTGTTACATTTATGAAAGTGAGACTCACAAATGCTCCATTTTTATTTCACATTCACTTGCTAATTATGGCAGGCTGACAGTTTGATAATATCATATTTATACAAGGGCAATTAAATCCTTTTCAGTTTCTTCAACAACCCTGATATGCAAATATAATGCTTAAAAAGAAAACATACTTTGTGTTGTAAGCGACATCATAATGAGACAGTGTGCTAGCACAGGAATGACAGCGTTGCGTGGAAGTCACCACGTTTCCTCTCTATTAAAATTCCAGAATTAATGGGCAGTCTCAGAGATGTTGGAAGGCGGTCCTAATAAAACAGAATTATTTCACTCTGAATTTTTTCCTGTCGAGTATTCGATGACAGTTATTATTTAATTAAATGTTTGTCTTTTTTCATTACTACTTTGCTTTACATACTTTAATAAATTTATCTCAAATATAATCAAATTATCTTTGTTTTTAAGTAGATGTTTAATTTGGTGTTTGATTTTGATGATAGTGAGAACAGGTCATTCAGTTCATCTGAGTTCGTCATTTTTATACCGTCTAGAGAGAAACTTCCACTCTGTGAAGTATGGACACTTGAAGGATCTCTGCCAATGCTACTTAATCTGGCAAGCTAATACAAGCATTTAAACTCTGGATAAAAACACTTATCGACATTAATGCAGAATTTCCCTTTAATTTCTACCTATGTCCACTTGTTCTGCTGCCAGACACAAAGTGAAAAAAACAAATTATAGGTCACTCTTCCCTTATTATCCCTTTTTTGAATTTAAAACCCTGAGATGAGTATCAAAGAAATCAAGAAGACTGATATACCAAGAGAAGCTTAATAAGGTATAAACCACCTAAACGACCAAGAATGCTTCTAAGAGAACAGTCCAGAGTCCAGAGAAGGGTTCACATGAACAGGGCTACAGAGTCCCTATGTCCCCACTAGATTAAGTTTTCTGTTATGTAGAGGTCACTTCTTTCATTGGTTCTATCCTTCCCTATCAGATTGACCCCCCCCGTAGTAATTATCTGATATATAGCCTGGGTTACCGTACCGTGGGTTAGCGTAACCTGAGTAATTGTCTGATACACAGCCTGGGTTAGCATAATCTGAGTAATTGTCTGGTATATAACCTGGGTTAGCGTAGCCTGAGTAATTGTCTGGTATATAGCCTGGGTTATCGTAGCCTGAGTTATCGTCTGGTATTTAGCCTGGGTTAGCATAGCTTGAGTTATTCTCTGTGATTATGGAAAGTAGAAGCCATGGCAGAGTCTCCCATCATTTCTCAAGTTTACACAATACACTGCTGCGATTTTAAACGTTCGATAAATGGTCCTGTTTCTTGGGCGCAGGGTGCTGTGAAGGCTTATTGCTGTGATAGGCTGACAGCTGATAGTCAGACTGGCAAGACCCAGAGTGGTGATGGGTGACCAGGGAACTACAGTCACATCTGGCAGACACACTCTTCCAATTAAACAGACTACAATTAGCATTGATCCAAGCCACCATATCTCTCCATTACATTCCAGTGACACACAGATACAAGACTGGGTAATAGTGTGTGTGTGTGTGTGAGAGAGAGAGAGAGCGAGAGAGAGAAAGAAACAGACAGAGAGTCTGTGTTTGTGGGTGTGTATAGGTTAGTGTGTGTGTGTGTATTTGTGGGTGTATTTTTGTATGCACGTTTGTGGGTGAGTGTGTCTGTGTGTGTGTGTGTGAGACAGAGAGAAAGAAACAGAGAGAGTCTGTGAGTGCATTTTTGTATGTGTATGGGTGTATGCATGTGTGTGTGTGTGGTCTTGTGTGTATGCATGTGTATGTGTGTGAGAGTGTGTGTCTGTGTGCGTGACTGGGTTTCGTAAGCAATTGAGTGCGTGTGTTTGTGTGTGAGAAAGGCAGAGTCTGTGTGTGTATCCTGGCTAATGTCACCCAAGAGCTTTGAGTGCAGATCGATTCGCCAGTAGCTGGATGCTGATCACTTCTCATCTGCCCTGCCACATGCCGCCTGTCCGTGTCACTGACTACCGCCCCCTGTCTCTATGCAAACACACGCACACACACACGCACACACACATCTTTCACACACTCACACACACGCCGCTTCCTTTCCCCTCTCCAATTTCCCTACTCCCTCCTGCCATCCCTTCCTCCCCTTCTGCTCTCACCTGCTCCTCCTCCTCTTCCCCACACTCTTCTGTTCTCCTCTTGCCTCCTCATCCGCACACTACACCTGTTCCCATGAGGAGCGGAGTGCTGTCAAATCCAAAGGAGAGATCTATAAACTGCAGGGACCCGTGTTGACTCTACAGTGTGTCAGCCATGATCTTTAAAAGACCCGGCCTTTATCAATAACCTGGGTGTCAGATCTGGCCTTTGTGCCTCTGTGAGTCACAGGCCCCTGGGCCACATGCTGGAATAAACAGTCTGGGGCCTCATAACTCAAGAGGTACCCTGCAGCTTTCGTGCTCCCTGAGCCGCCAACAGCTTGCTGCCGCAGAATGCGTGGGTCTGCAGATCTGCACACTACCACTGTCAGCTTGA
>JAFBMS010001427.1:0-41518 GCA_019788955.1 Albula glossodonta
TTGTGTCTCTGTGTGTCTGTATGTTCGTGTCTTAGGGCCAGTGCAGAGTGGGTTGCGGTCTGGGATCCGTGTGGCCCAGGGGAACTACATCCGCATCCGGTGACAAGCCCATCCCAGTGCAGGTGGGGAGAGCCCTGGATCCAGGCCCCTGGGCAGATCATCATCTCCGCTGCTGGGCCAAAGGTCAGACACATGGGGTCAAAGGTCATTCCCACAGGAGCGTGGGGTCAAAGGTCAGATGCACAGGGCACAGGATTAAATACGATACGCATAGTGGCAGTTTGCAGGGTGAAAGATTAGACAGCCGAAGGACAGACAGTAGCAGGGGGCAGGGGCAAATTGTGAGGCTGAGAGGCCACAAACGGCTAGATGGCTGAAGCCTGCCGAAGCGCTCAGAACGCAACACCGAACAGAACGCTCTTTAAACGCTCATTTCGACTCACATGATGTTCTGCCTCTGGGAATCAACACACCTGAGTCCTGGCAGTTGCTGAGGTTTGCAGTATCTGATGCTGAATGAAGACTAGTTTAACAGAAAATTTGCAATGTCTGCTGTTTATCATATATCATAGCTTAGCACAAAATGAGCGAACCAAAACTTCATAGTTACATTCTTTAGAATGTTTTTTAACATTATAATTCCTTCAACCAGGTGTGTATGCTGAGGAAGTCTAAGAGCAAGCAGAAGAAGCAGTCCGGGAGCCTGAAGGAGTCAAGAGTGGAGACCCAGGTGCCTAGCAACGGGGGCCACTGACTCCCAACCCCACTGCTGTCATTGGGAGACCCAGACTGCCTTTCACGGGCAGGCAAAGACGAGACGGGGGCTGCCGTGGGAATACCTCTCATCAGGTCATCACCTCTCATCAGCAGTACGCTTGTACTGAATGTTCCAAAAGTAGCGGAAACGTTTGGGGGGCGTGACCAAGTGTTTTCCCGCCAATATTACCACACCCATTCACTGCCTGGCCTACCCCTGCTCTTAGGCCTTATAGCATGAAAGCTATAGGTAGAATCCTGAATGTGTGTGTTTGAATTTTTTTTCCCACATACTTGAACTCCCGTTTGCCTCACACAGATTTTTACACAAGTGCAAGTAATTTCACACAAACATAATTGAACAATCTTTCACAAGCTGATTGGAGATTGAACCGCGTAACTTCTCTCTGCTTTGACTGTTACATATTATGCTTTAAGATAAGTGCACATAGACTCCTTGCTTCACAAACTGTGAGCCTTTGTAGTCTGTAAAGCTCTGTAGCTGAGGAAAAGCATACAAAATTTTCACATTATTGAGCAAAGACATAGGGCTGTAGTAAAATGCCCTTCTCATGCTCTTCTGCCAATTTATTTAAGAAGTGCAATACTATTCCGGTAACTTCATGCTTCTGTATTCAATTCATTCTTGTGCAGTCAGGTAATTGAATACATTTGTGTTTAATTATGAATTCATTTGAAAACCCAAGAAAGTAGTTCTGAGATTTTTTGATTTGTCTCATAATGTAATCAAAATCTCATCTTAAAATCTGTGTTTTTGTTTTGTACAGTTCACTGATTTTTGGACGATGATACGCAGTCAGTCATAATGACATTGGTAGCACTCGTTTATTGTCATGCAAATCATTTCCCTTTGCGATGTATGATTTAACTTCAATAATGAACTTAATCAGTACAAGCAGATGTGTAAAATAATGTTACTGAAGTAATTTCTGTTATAAACATATCAGCTTCGGAAACTGCGATCACTGAGCGTTGCAATTAAGGTCTTCCCTCATCCATATGTAAAGGGTGCGAAATAATAACCGATTGTGTTTTCAGAGTTGGGACAGAGGGAACAGTCAGGGCATAGAGAAGTGTTTTTTCCTGAACCTTTCGCGCACCACGGCCTCTCCCCTTCGCCGCATTCCCAGGTCACACACAAGAAGTAACACCTCTCAGCACAAACAATACCTCATATCGATCTCTCCGATGTAGCACCAATCGCCAGAGTGGCACAATGCACATCCACAGCCAGTCAAGATCACTCGGTTCTTTAGCGGATTAGCGTAGTCCGCCAAATCATTTTAAGCACCTAAGGAAGTTATCCTGAAATCAAATCTAGACAAATCAATAGGACATTGACTGCAGTGGATATGCATTTTTTGTGTTCACTCAACTGCATATTTCTATCATTGTTTTCTGTATATATCTGAATCTTCTACCTGGTAAATCTATAGCAAAAAAAAAAAGCTTATGAGTGGAGTCATGAATTCCCTTCCTTCAATCTGCTGATGTGGCGGTCTGGTCTTATAGAGGTTTAACTACATTGTTACTACGCCTGTTGTTAACTGCTGTTACTGTAACCATAAACTTGTTATAGAGCATATTTAAACTCTCACCCAGGGTCCAAATTTGGCCCTTTTTACCTCACAGTTTATCCATCTGAGTATTGTCATTTCTAGTTTCATAGAGAGCCACTGTGGACACTTTCATGCCAAATGAAAATGAATTTTCCCTGAAATACAGTATTGGATATTT
The DNA here is from genome assembly GCA_019788955.1 of Albula glossodonta. Lineage (NCBI taxonomy): Eukaryota > Metazoa > Chordata > Actinopteri > Albuliformes > Albulidae > Albula > Albula glossodonta. The sequence goes on from JAFBMS010001427.1 coordinate 2,515, forward strand.
GAATATCGGCATCTCTTCAATGGTTTATGGATGGTCTGGTGTAAGGGAGATATTTTTTGCGTGGCCATGTTGTGCGTAAAAAATGTCCACTCGCAATCCAGACTTTGGGGCAAATTTTCTGGCTTTGGGCTACTGAAGCTCAACTGTATACTTTCATGCAACATTCATAGAATTTCTTGAAGGAAGTTCTGCACACCATGTTCTTTATTAAAGAAAGTGAATCAATGATCGTGGTATCTCACTACATTTTCGGTGATGAGGCTTTTGATTCATTTGAAGAGTTTAAATTGTCCCTGCTCCGCCCGCTTTTGAAATTCCGCTTAATATGTACTGGAGTAGCCAGAAAAGTGTATTATCTTTCTTATGTCTTATCTACAGTAACATGTGACATTAACTTGTTTTGTTACCTGGTGCCAGTATGTTAAGCGATGTATTTATTGTGACTCCTAGAAGTGTCTTAAAAATGACAGACCACATGCAAGTCATTCAGTTCTCTCTGGAATTTTCCATTTTCATCTCAGATTGTTAATGTTACGAGATTGTTAACCTTCCTAGTATTTTACACCCAAAGGAAACACCATGTGCACTTCAGTTATCAGTACAAATAATTTCAAATTTGAAATCCTCAATGTATTGTAACAGAATATATTGCTTCAGCCTTTCCTTTGGGGAATAATGCCTTTGACACAGCTTTTCTGATTAAACACAATATTACGATGAAATATATTTATAAATAGATATGGAAAAAAATATGTATGAAAAGTAAATATTCTTAATAAATATTCTAAAATAGATATTCTTTCATTTTCATTTCACAAGACCATTGTAAAAATAGGAAAATATTTTTGCTGTGTACTTCAAATAAAATTTGTTGTGTCCAGACACGGAGATGGAATGACTTGTGTGTGCATGTACATGTGCGTGCGTTGTTCATTCTTTATATGACTGTACACTAGGTTCTGAACTGCGAGCCCTGCTGTGATTGGCCGGTTATAAACATGATCTCTTCACAGACTCAGGCAGGCTCAATGACTTGATTTCAGATGTTATTCTATGTTGTACTGTAGGTAAAGCATGAGCTGTCAACACCATGTTAACCCAGAGAAAAATTTTATTTAAATGTAGTGAGGGGAGTAAATGCTGCGATTTAAACTGAAATCTGTTCAGATGTGCATTGGATAGGTAGAGTCAAGCACAGTAGATTATAATACGCGTCTGAGTACTCTATGAATATGGTTGGCCCTGTCGGATCAATGTTTGTGGGTACTTCCTTGTTTAGATCTACCTTCTCCCAACATTGCCATAAGGGAAAGAGGTAGTGAGAGCAAGAATGAGTCACATGATTTCGGAATATTCACCACCACCCCCCACCCCCATCCACATCATTGTCATTGAACTAAATCCTAACTAAATCTCCCATTTGCTAACTTCAGGAGTAGCGCTTCAAAAGACAAAAGAGGGGAACATGCATGAGAAAAGTTGAGAGAGAATAATGTTGTATACCAGCCATGGAGCCAAAATAAGTGTTAGGCCTCTTAATTTGATAGTGCAGAGTAAGGCCTTACAATTAAATAAAAAAATATCTTAAAAGTAACAATGATAAGTTATTACTCAGGGTAATATTTAGGCAGTGCAAAGAAGATTAAAGTCTAAAACTAAAAGGGTAAATGCTGTGTGGGTTTTAGACTATGTACAAATTTACCACTCAGACAGGTACAGGTGCTTCCCCTCCCATTATTCATTGCTAGTGACCTGATGTTTTCTCTTAACTTTGCTGACGGTGACAACGACAACGTATTTCTACATTTCCAGAACATTCGGGCGCATGCTAATGTCTCTTCACTGTGCACATCTCAGCCTATTCTTCTCGCTTTACCCTGCTTTACCCCGGACTCACGTAGCCGTAGACTCCGATAGGAGTGTGAATTAAGAGAGCTGTAAGTACCGTTTTGTGTTTAACGTCGCCGATATTTGTTGTGCAGCTTTCTGTCCACTGTGCCTGTCGCACTTAGACGAACCTTCAAGCGAGTGTTGTTTTTGTGACGTCCGTGGGCTTGAATTCCACGTAGTGCCTCTTCAAATGCTTCTATAACGTAGTGGTATTTACCTGTACTCAACAGTATAATGCGTGTTATATTTGTTCCGCTGGTGCAGTGAATATCTTTTATCGAGGTTCAAGGTGTCTTGACTGACGTGAGCTAACGTGCCTCTGATTGAATTCTGTTGATTCTGTTTTAAAAAAATCTGTGACGGACAGTAATTTTTCTGTTCGCAGCTAGTGTGTTTGACTGACACATTACCAATGTTCAATGTTTTAACAAATATGTATATTTTTGAAGACAGAAGCTGTTTTTAATTTGAAATGTAAAGATAATTGCACTGATTGTAATGTTTTACAAATGCTTTTAAGTGTACATTTTGTGTAACATGAATGTTAAAATATATAACTATATATAGAGATATATAAATTAGATATAACAAACTTATGTGTCCAACAACAAAATTAAATATATGTGGGACTTTTCAATATGGAGCTGTCCTGTTGTCATTGATATGTTTTGAGTGGTTGAATGTTTATGGATGCTGATGAGTGTTTGCAAGATTCTTTTCTTCCACTTTCCAAACAAAAATGAACAAAAGCAAAGTCTGCCTTGCTAACTTATGGGCTTAATGTAATTCTCTTTCAATTGTATCAATGACCATGAGCTAACTGCTCAAAAATGGTTATAATTAATACACTTTTCCCATGTACTTTCCTTGGAAGAATTTCTGATGACATTTTCCATACTTTCAATGTCAGTTGTTTTTAGCGAAACAAAAAAACACATTTTGGTGGCATCCTATTTTTTCACTTTTTGGAGATGAGACTATAGTCTCGTGTATTTTCTTGATTTTGCACTTTCCCCATTTACAAAAAAATATTTCTGATGACTGTATCGTAATCGTAAATGCTCCTGATTGGTTAACATTTGAAGACAGAAAAATCTAAATGTTTTATCGTTTCTAAAATCACAAATTTTAATTTTAAAGGTTCCCATTTTTTCAGTTTTTGGATGCACATAACATTAAAACTTAAGAAACAGATAATGTTTTATTTTACAGCCTTATACCATGTTATCATGTACAACAACCATCTCCATTTCCAGGTTAATTGCATATTAGCCTTTTAAATACACACTACCCTGTTCTTACCAATCTGTAATGTAAAGTGTTATCATAATTACAATCTTGTAAATGTAACTGATAAGGCTGTCACATTTTCTTTTATCTGAAAGAAGATTGAATAGCCACATCAGAATGTGATTTAAATCAGCTTGTTTACATGAGACAATGAAGCTTAATCTTTATTACATTCCAGAGTAATATTCAGCATTTTTGTTGATAACACATGGTAAAGTATAAATAGGATTAGCTTAGCAGTCAATTTTTCTTTCCATTAAATGAGCTTTAGTGTGCCTTCGCCTTCCTTTCTTATTACTTTTGAGTCCATATCTGTTTACTTGAAAAGAAAAGTGAGCCAAATGAAGCCATATGCTAATACAAACTGTTGGCAGAACAGTTATGTCTCCAGCGATGGGAGCCCTTTGGTGGTCAAAACGAGTAGAGGGAGGTCGCACAAGAGAAGGCTTTTCTCAGCCCCTGCAACTATTTTACATCTCATTCTTTAGGGTTGTTATTATACCTTCATTTTTCAGTTCTCTTCATCCATATTTAACATAATTAGTCACAATGCAAATTAGTTAAGTACACATTATGTTTGTTTCATGCTCATCTGTATCTGTATCTGTCTTTTATCACCAAATACCAAATAATACAATATTGTTTATCCAACAATAAATATCTGTTTGAGCTTAGAATACCATTCCGTTTTAAGATGTAATGTCCAGGTTCTTTGAATCTGACACTATATTTTTAGAATAAAATGTTTTTTTGTAATTAAAGCATTGCTTTGCAGGTATAATAATGTCATGGTTGTGATGCTTCCCGAGCATTAATCATCACTTGTTTTATGATCACTGAGACTGAACTGTTCGTTTGGAAGTGGCATCTACATATATGGTTTTTCTTTCATTCACCAGCTGCATGCTCAGTCCCTCTAGTAAGACGACACATGTGAATCTTGAGCTCCCACTTGTGGCCAAATTGTGTTATTATATTATAATATTATATTATTAAATACGGATGAAGAAGTTTTTGTGTAATTAAAGCATTGCTTTGCAGGTATAATAATGTCATGGTTGTGAACCTACACTTCGTGCAGTTTTTTTTTTTTTTTTGACCAGCTTAATGTTTTTGCTATCTGTCATTTATACTGCTATGGAAAATGAGTCTGTTCATGGTGATATACACAATTTGGCCACAAGTGGGAGCTCAAGATTCACATGTGTAAACTTACTTGAGGGACTGAGCATGCAGCTGGTGAACGAAAGAAAAACCATATACGTAGATGCCACTTCCAAACGAACAGTTCAGTCTCAGTGATCATAAAACAAGTGATGACTAATGCTCGGGGATCGAATTCACAAGCAGATTCTTCCTGGGACTAGGTCAGGTCTCCCAGGGATCAATACATGGACGAGACCTAAAAAAAAGTTCATGCATTGGCCGGGAATCGAACCCGGGCCTCCCGCGTGGCAGGCGAGAATTCTACCACTGAACCACCAATGCTGAGTATGAAACGCAAAAACCAAGTTGGTCCATACCATTTTACCAAAGAGGGGTCGAGACTTTCATTTCTGTAGGACGAGATAAAACCATTAATATTACATGACACTTCTTGACTATTCTTACTGATAATCTCGTAAAATACTGACAAGTTACTATTGATTTACATAGGTGGAAATTAAAAAGGCAATTCATTTTTGACAATTAACATTTTTAAAATGTTAAAGACAAACTTTAAAAACCATTTGGTACATCCATGGTCTGCCAAATGAGCATCAGGCATTTCAAATTAACAGCTTTTATGGGTAATTGAGTGAAACCACGTCCAGCCGTGCTTAAATGTCAGTATTTTTAAACTTTTGTTTATTTATTTTTTTGGTGTAACTGCGCAAACGAGAGTTGTTGTCAGTCTTATTAACGATGTAATATGAAAACATTTAGCATCATGGGAATTAACTCCCTATAATGTTTTGTGATGCAGACACCATGAACGAGGAGGTCACCTTTCTTCTTGGTTATGTAGCAGCAAGTAATACGTTAGTTCTGCAAGTTCTACATCACATCATCTTTGGCTATGAACGGAAATTGATTTCAGACAGTGCCAATCGTCATTACAGGTACGGAGAGGAGCCAGTTGGTATTTGAAAGCTTGTGATATCTGGGCATTTTATGCACTATTTATATTGTCATGGATTTTACATAGTTTCCAGGATGTCACTAACAGGTTTAGCCAGGCTGGCTGTCTAAATACAGAATACACATGATTGGGTACTGTTTTGAGAGAAAAAAAAAAAAACAGAAATTTTGGTGGCATCCTATTTTTTCAGTTTTTACATGTAAAAAAATAGTCTTCTGTGTTTTCTTGACTTTTGGTGAAATGGTTTTCCATTTCCATCCCTTGAAGCATTTCTGCTGATGTGTTCCGTGTTAAATAGTGAATGCACATGATTGTGAGATCATGAAATACTCTCCAAAAATGAACCATGACTCACCACTCTGTTGTGTTTTATGTGTTCACTGTGTTCCGGCCATGTTCTACTAGGCGTTCTAGAGTTCGAGTAACTGTCCTAAGGTCTATGAATTAACCTATGAATTTACAGCAATGATGATTAGGGTAAGTATACATTTTTTTTTATCGTGCTTTCACTTGGGAGAAGAGAGAAATTAACAAATAGTTGCCACTCACAGCAGAATGCATGCTTTTACAATGTTCGATACTACTTTGCCTGCTTATGCATAGAATAACTACTTATGTATAGAGAAAAAAAGGTGGCCTTTTTTGCTTAAAACTAGTAATGTACATGAGTGCATCCTTGGTATCAGGGTAGGAAATTAACTTCTACCAGCCACTGACAGATGAATGTTCAAACTCACCAGCCACGCAATAGTAAATCTTTATTTTGTGCCTGAAATCAACCAGGCACTTTCATATTTCACCAGCAGTTGGCTGGTGCTAATTTGTCTGGTAAATGCTAATTAAAACCTATTGTGCTTATAATGCAATTTATGTAAGATACACATGTTTTGATTAGAATTTCTTCAATTTAATTAATACCTTTGCTATGCTTCACCAGTACTGCGTCTGGTGAAGAATCCCATCTCCCTTTCCCCGGAGCTGAGATGTCTAATCGAAGTGACATCAGGTTCTTCAGAGCAGAAGGGGACCGCACCAGCTCAAGGTGTGTGATTGAAAAAGTAGCACTGATTTATTACTATCAAGTTAAGGTTTTTGTTTATTGAATATTATAATCATTTGAATTATGTTGACATAGCAATAACTGTTGTTCACCTTTGTAAGAATTGTGATGACTAATGCTACAGGGATATTTTTCAGAATCTAGCAGAAGCCAGGCCCTCCTAACCCTTCCGTGCAGAGAACCTAAATTTCAGGAGTGCAGTACAGAGGGTAAAAGCATTAATCATACTCTCATGATTGACTTTAATGAATGTGACTATAGCTAAATGATCATTTTTTTCAGTTATGTGCACAATCTCTCATGAGCCCTGACTGTGTTGTGCCTCTTTCCAGAACTTCTGGGCTCTTTGGAGTCAACAGCAGAAGCCTCCCAACAACCTGAGGCACAGCATAGTAAGTCTGTCACAGCATTTTGTAAAAGCTCTCCTCAATACTTACTCTGCACATAGTCCTGTGTTTTTATTGATATTCTTTGTCCCCTCTCTTTGATCAATGTATTCTCAGGTGTGCAGATACCTGGGCCTGATTGTGATGTGAGCGGCTGGTATTTCTCTCATCACCAGAAGGTGTGGATGCTGTCAGGTAAATTCCCTTATGGCCTGTTGAGGTGAATCTTAGAGAGAAATGAACATGCAAACAAGAGCTTTCAATCAACAAGAGTTTAATACAAAGGCCTTTCGGAACCAGCCTCCTCCTGGATCTGATTCAAAGTACATAAAATATTCACTCATACTTTTTTTTTTATGAATACATAATCTTCATGGTAGGTGTGTAGGTCCCACCTCTAACATTTCATTGGTTAAGTTACTTCAGTGTCCTTTATTTCTTTTTGATGAGTCTTTTGGTTCTAACAAAACTTGTTTTCCTCACCAGACGATGGCAATCCGCCCAATTTCAGTTATTCCCCAATACAATCTTCTACGGTTACAAACAGTTCTTCTTTCCCCTCCGAAGGACATCTTATTCTCATGAGAACGCTCAACAACAATGACTACCAGAAATTTCCACACCATCTGTCTATTATACAGAAATTACATTTCAATTCACATTCAATTTCTTTATACATTTTATATACATAACCCCTTGCAGCTATAATTTCTCTAACAATGCGAGCAACGCTTCAGGATCTCGGGCTGTGGCCAGTCTCCCATCCCTTCCAGTTGCATCCATTCTTCATCTGGAAGCCAGAGAATGACATAATGGTCCACCTGAGGAACAATTACGTGCTGCCATCGTCCACAGATCGTCTCTGCCAGTGTTGGAAGGCACCGTGTGACTGTCGGCACCAGCGGCCAGTACTACATCTTCTCCTCCTGACTGTGCTGCAAAAAGTGCAAGAGGAACTGGTTTGCTGACAATCCCCAGTGGCTTAACAAGCTGCCCAAGAGATTCACAAGCATCCTGCCAGCCTTTCTCACCTACAAGAAAGCCATCTGCAAGTCTGTGATGAATGAGCTGAGGCACACAGGTAAGTCACCCACTGACATGGCTAATCAGGTGAACGAGCTCATGCACCTGAAGTATGAGCAAGCTCACCTGGCATATCTGCGCTGTATCCAGAGTGTCAGAGATGCGGAGGCTGGTGAGTATGGGCAGAGGACCATTGGGCAGTTTGTGAGGCAGGTGGACAGTCCAGAGCCCTTTGGGACTTATGAGGATCCTGACCACTGGGCTAGAGTCTCTGTTTCGGCATTCTACCTGACTGACTGCCTCCTGGATGAGTACAAGCGGCAGGAACCAGCCATTACGAAGATGCTGCAGGGCGCTTTCGGCCAGGTGTTCCGGTCGGACCACACCAGGCAGCAGCAGCAGCGTCCTCCTCCCAGCCAGCAGCAGCAGCAGCGTCTACCTTCCAGCTAGCAGCAGCGGCGGCAGCAGCAGCAGCGTCCTCCTCCCAGCCAGCAGCAGCAGCAACAGCGGCAGCATCCTCCTCCCAGCCAGCAGCAGCAGTGTCTCTGCCAGAGATTCCTCCCACTGATTTACTGCTGATGCTGTCAGAGGCTGATATGGAACCTCTAGCGGGTGAGTTATCTTTGCAACATTTTGACACATATGTATGCAGCATTGTTTCTTTCCCAAAAAATAGTGTACATTACAATTATTTTTAAAAAGTCTACAAACAAATCTTTGTGTTACTTTGTGTTCCAGACACATCCCGTGCACTGCTCATCCCTCCACAGTCCTCACCACAGAGTGCTCGCATAGGACCGGTCAAGACAGGCGGACAAGTCTTTTTGCAGGGTCCAAACAGCCCCCACATACACACAGGCTTTCCAGGGCTGGCTGGAAAGTACATTTACTGTCCAGCCAAAGTACATGCCATGTATAAAGACAAGGGCATGGCTGAGGAAATTACATGGGTAGATTTCAAGGACTCACCATTTTATCAATTGGATAGTGGTGGGAATCTGAGAGGTGGAAGTAATAGTGTACATAATGTGTATTTATTGTATATTTGTTTAAAATGTTATATGTATGTTATGTATAAATGATAAATGTATTGTGCTGTCATTTCACATTGTTTTTTCTGTCTGTCTATCTGTGCGCTGTAAATATTTCTCTAATTAATATTGTTTTTGCACCATATACTCTATTTTTTTCTGTATTATTTATTGTGTCACAGTTGAATGTACTTGAGCGTATTGAATCACTCCAGTCTATAATTTGATCAGACATAAAAACTTAATCTTTTGTGTATCTTTTCCAAAATCACATAAACACAATGTGAATATAGGAGTTTTTTCATGACATGCATAGCTGTAATGGCAAATTATCTCTCTAACCATGAAAAGCATGAACAATTGAACAATTGGTAAGATTCTGGAGTTGCAGCTGTGGTTGGAATAAAAACCAGAATACACAGTGGATCCCCCAGACTGAGGTTGGGAACCACTGGCCTAGGTAGGCCTAGGCTGCTGCTACTGCTGTTGCTGTTGCTGTCTGGTGCTTCTCCAGGGTCTCCCTCACTATCATCTCCACTGCAGTCTGGGTCAGAGGGGCATCCTGGGGAGGACTCGCCGCTGGTGGGTTTACTGGAGCAGGAGGCAGGGGCTTCACTGGGACAGTGACAGTTTCACTGCCTGCAGTGACACGCAAACACAGCTGCTGTGTCTCCAGGAGCTTCTCTGGGCCGGTGTTCAGAGGAGAGCTGGTGATCTTCAGCTTGGCCAGAAGTTTAATATGCTTGGAGATATGCTGCTTTGCTGTAAGGTGCAGGAAGCTGTTGGGATCACTACATGCACTCCAGTGCAGCACAGTCACCGTCCACCAGCTTCAGCATGCCTTTCTTCCCATTGTGCTTCACAAGGAGACCATTGATGGCAGCTCTCATGGGCTCTGTCCATTGACTGTGGTCCAGGACAAATTTTTATAGGCCCAGTGTGTGCCAGAGGCCATTAGGTGAAGAGGCGGTGTGCTTGGCAGATCTGAAAAAGGCAAAAATTACTTTAATAACAGAATCCTTGAGCAGCAATTTAAACCAAGTATTTGTGAAAAAACAAATAGGTCACTGCCCACACACATAAGCATGTGTATGATATACTTTGAATTACCTGTAGGCAACATTTACTTAAAAGTAAACTAATGATTTTGAATGACAAAATTGTGTGGACTGTTCGGTAACAGTAATCTCATGTACTGTAAGATGTAGCTATCAGTAATACGAACATTTAAAGAATCGCTGGCTATAGTTATGTAAAATCACAAACATCACTAAAGGTAGATCAGCATGGAATTTGATTCAAATAACAAAATGCAACATCGGACATTGTCTGCTCAACTTTATGGCAATACAGGTATGCGTCGCTTAATGTCCACGATACGTTCTGTGAAACAGGACCTGCGTTTATCGTTTATCATATTATCGTATATACTAAGCAAAGCTGAATCGGATAATGTAGTGTACCTGTATTGACTAAATAGCCAATGAATATCAAGAAACACAGAAGACTACAGACTTATCTCCAATAAGTGAAAAAATGGGGTGCCACCAAAATGTATCTTTTTTCTTAAAACAATATACAATCATGTGCATTCACTACTTATCATGGAACACATCAGCAGAAATGCTTCTAGGGGTGGATATGGAAAACTATTTCACCAAAAATCAAGAAAACACAAAAGACTTTATCTGTAAAAACTGAAAATACAGGATGCCACCAAAATTCCTGTTTTTTGTTTCCTCTAAAAACAGTAGCCAATCATGTGTATTCTGTATTTAGCCAGCCTGGCTAAATCTGTTAGTGACATCCTGGAAACTATGTAAAATCCATGACAATAAAAATAGTTGCCTTCATGAAATGCCCAGATATCACAAGCTTTCAAATACCAACTGGCTCTCTCCGTACCTGTAATGACGATTGGCACTGCCTGAAATCAATTTCCGTTCATAGCCAAAGATGATGGGATGTAGAACTTGCAGAGCTAACGTTCGAGAAGGTAATATGACTTGCTGGTACTTGACTGGGAAGAAAGGTGTCCTCCTCGTTCATGGTGTCTGCATCACAAAACATTATAGGGAGTTAATTCCCATGATGCTAAATGTTTTCATATTACATCGTTAATAAGACTGACACGGACCTGGTTTGCGCAGTTACACCCAAAAAAAGTTTAAAAATACTGACATTTAAGCACGGCTGGACGTGGTTTCACTCAATTACCCATAAAAGCTGTTAATTTGAAATGCCTGATGCTCATTTGGCAGACCATGGATGTACCAAATGGTTTTTAAAGTTTGTCTTTAACATTTTAAAAATGTTAATTGTCAAAAATGAATTGCCTTTTTAATTTCCACCTATGTAAATCAATAGTAACTTGTCAATATTTTACGAGATTATCAGTAAGAATAGTCAAGAAGTGTCATGTAATATTAATGGTTTTATCTCGTCCTACAGAAATGAAAGTCTCGACCCCTCTTTGGTAAAATGGTATGGACCAACTTGAGTTTTCTGTGTCACACTCAGCATTGGTGGTTCAGTGGTAGAATTCTCGCCTGCCACGCGGGAGGCCCGGGTTCGATTCCCGGCCAATGCATGAACTTTTTTTTTTGTCTCGTCCATGTATTGATCCCTGGAACACCTGACCTTGTCTCAGGAAGAATCTGCTTGTGAATTCCATCCCCGAGCATTAGTCTTCACTTGTTTTATGATCACTGAGACTGAACTGTTCGTTTGGAAGTGGCATCTACGTATATGGTTTTTCTTTCGTTCACCAGCTGCATGCTCAGTCCCTCTAGTAAGTTTACACATGTGAATCTTGAGCTCCCACTTGTGGCCAAATTGTGTTATTATATTATAATATTATATTATTAAATACGGATGAAGAAGTTTTTGTGTAATTAAAGCATTGCTTTGCAGGTATAATAATGTCATGGTTGTGAACCTTCACTTAGTGCGGTTTTTTTTTTTGACCCACTTAATGTTTTTGCTATCTCTGTCATTTATACTGCTGTGGAAAATGAGTCTGTTCATGGTGATATACACAATTTGGCCACAAGTGGGAGCTCAAGAATCACATGTGATCAACGTGGACGAGTCAAAAAAAAAAAAGTTCATGCATTGGCCGGGAATCGAACCCGGGCCTCCCGCGCGGCAGCCGAGAGTTTTTTAGCTAAACGGCCCTAAACATTTTCCCATTCATTTTCAATGGTAGTGCTAAACCACTACGGATGCAATATATTTTCCGCCACTGCGTATTTTCTCTGGCGCTGTTGAGCAAATTGGGAAATTCGGCGCTCACGTCAGGCGGGACTGCTGTCAGTGAGCATCTGCGTACAGGAGGAGACAGACGACTACCTTTTCGGAGCTTTGAGAGTTCGTCAGAGGTAAGTTAATAAACTTTTTACATTGTTCGCCTTAACTTTTACAGGGGAATAAAATAGAGCTGGCTATCAAAACCTAGGTTTTTTTTTAATGTATTAATATATTCACGTTAATAAGTTACCTGTAATATTTCTGAGGTCATTTACTTGGCGATAGGTGATCTTACATTAGCTAGATCTTACAAGTTCTGAAGATGAACTGTGTGAGAGAATACATGTTTTTGGTGCAGTCCTTTTATTTATTTATTGTTGATATTGCATTCGTTATTCACTGTTCAAAAGTACTTATTGTCATGATTTGTAGGCGATCATGTTTGCATAGCGTCCGTTATGTCCGTATATTTACAATGTATTATTATATTATGTATACAGTTTTGTACAGTATTAACCTACTTAACACGTAAATATAGTACCTTGCCAGACACATTAGCTGAAATACAGTACTGTATGTGTACAGTACCTGGGCAATTTAGTCACTACAGGTACACTACACTATCCGATTTAGCTTTGCTAAGTATATATGATAATATGGTGTTCGCACGTCCTGTTTCACAGAACGTATCGTGGACGTTAAGCGACGCATACCTGTATTACCATAAAGTTGAGCAGACAATGTCCGATGTTGCATTTTGTTAATTTTTCGATTCAAATTCCCAGCTGAGCTACCTTTAGTGATGTTTGTGATTTTACATAACGATAGCCAGCGATTCTTTAAATGTTAGTATTATTGATAGCTACATCTTACATGATATTACTGTTACTGAACAGTCCACACAATTTTGTCATTCAAAATCATTAGTTTACTTGTAAGTACATGTTGCCTACAGGTAATTCAAAGTAATATCATACACACGCTTGTGTGTGTGGGCAATTACCTATTTGTTTTTTCACAAACAAATACTTGATTTAAATTGCTGCTCAAGGATTATGTTATTAAAGTAATTTTTGCCTCTTTCAGATCTGTCGAGCACACCGCCTGTTCACCTAATGGCCTCTCCCCGAGTGGAATGCACTGGGCCTATAAAACTTTGTCCTGGACCACAGTCAATGGACAGAGCCCATGAGAGCTGCCATCAGTGGTCTCCTTGTGAAGCACCATGGGAAGAAAGGCATGCTGAAGCTGCACTGGAGTGCATGTAGTGAAGCTATTCTGCACTGCACCTTACAGCAAAGCAGCATATCTCCAAGTATATTAAACATCTGGCCAAGCTGAAGATCACCAGCTGTTCTCTGAACACCAGCCCAGAGAAGCTCCTGGAGACCTAGCAGCTGTGTTAGCGTGTCACTGCAGGCAGTGAAACGGTCACTGTCCCAGTGACACCCCTGCCTCCTGCTCCAGTAAACCCACCAGCGGTGAGTCCTCCCCAGGATGCCCCTCTGACCCAGACTGCAGTGGAGAGGATAGTGAGGGAGATCTTGGAGAAGTGCCAGACAGCAACAGCAGCAGCAGCAACAAAAAAAAAAAAAAACGGGACCAGTCTAGCCTGTGGCCGGCCTATGTCCCGTTACCTAGGCCAGGTCCCCAGCGTCAGTCCTGGGGCCACACTGTGTATGCTGGTTTTTATTCCAACCCCAGAATCTTAACAATTGTTCTATTGTACATGCTTTTCATGATTAGAGAGATAATTTGCCATTATAACTATGTATGTCATGAAGAAAAAACTCCTATATTCACATTGTGTTTATGTGATTTCGCAAACAAATACACAAAAACAGTAAGTTTTTATATCTGATCAAATTGTAGACTGGGGTGATTCAATACGCTCCTTAAGTCATTCAACACATGATTAAGCTCCTGATTTTTTCTTATGTTATTATGTTATTATAATGCTTAGTAACACAATGCAGGTTTGGCCTCAGGACAAGCATAGCTATAATGGCAAATTATCTGTGTAATCATGGAAAGCATGAACAATTGAACAATTAGCAGCTTGTTAAGATTCTGGGGTTGCAGTTGTGGTTGGAATAAAAACCAGCATACACAGTGGGTTCCCAGCACCGATGCTGGGAACCACTGGCCTAGGTAACGGGACATAGGCCGGCCACAGGTTAGACTGGTCCCGTTTTTTTTTTTTTTTTGTTGCTGCTGCTGTTCCTCAGTGCATTTCACTGCTGCTCCTCAGTGCATTTCTTTTATCAATCAGGAGAGGTGAAGTACTTCTGCTCAACAAAGGTTTCCCAGACCTATGCAGCAGAAGGCTCCACCAATCCAAGGATGCCATTCGAGGAGTTTGCTGCGTTCTTGCAGTGTGAGCTGGAGGCCTCAAAGTACAGAGAGAAAGAGAGGAAGAGGGCGACAGAGGAGGGAGGAAAGAAGAGGTCTGCAGAGCTGCAACCAACTGGCCGTCTGTGCAGGTTCTGCCACCTGCCTCTAAAGCTAGGCCCCACAAGCCCTCAAATTCACACTGGCTTCCCTGGGGTTGCAGGGAAGTACATATACTGGCCCTCCAGAGTGCTGTCCCTTTACAGGGCACAGGGAATGGTGGCAGAGATGAACTGGAGGGAATTTCAGCAGTCTGCCTCTTATGAGGCTGAAAAGCAGAGATGGGCATTGGAGAAGGGGAAGTGACCATAGCATTGTATATATTATTTTTGTTCTGTACTGTATAGACTGTGTTGTGTGCAAATATTGTACAGATACCTAAGATCTGGAGTTGTTGGTCATGCATAATGTTATGAGAATTTGTTTTTTGGCAGAACTGAATGTAGTGATAGATACCTGTACAGCAGTGGCAGCTCGTGAGCTCGAGACAAGGGAGGAACACACTTTACCTTTAAACTTATCATTACTATCAACCTGTTGCCATATATCCTCCTTGAGTAACAATAAAACAATTTATTCATGGAGTAATCAACTCCAACTGATGTAAATACAGTAAATGGTGACCAATTTCATTTTGTAATACATTTGCTGTTCTTTGCAAACTAGATGTTTGTTATATCTATTAGTAAAGAAAATAACAAGCATTGCAGAATTAAACTAGGAACCATTCACTCTATTTACAACAATTGATGGTGATTACTCCATGAATGACCTGTTTACTTGTTAATCAAGGAGGATAAATGGGAACAAGTTGAACATAAATATAGGTATCAATGTAAAGTTTGTTCCTTCCTTGTTTTGAGTTCACCAGCCGCAACTGCTGTACAGACAATAAACACTTTTTTGTTTTTGCACTGTATGCTCTTTAAATAATGGAAATATTTTCACTGTATTTGTGTGTCACAGTTGAATGTACTTATAGACACCTGCACAGACAATAAACACTTTTTTGTTTTTGCACCGTATGCTCTGTAAATAATGGAAATATATTTACTGTATTTGTGTCACAGTTGAATGTACTTATAGATACCTCCACAGACAATAAACACATTTCTTTTTTGAATATTCCCTGGTCCATAGTTTAATTTGATGAGGCAAGAGCTGAAGGCATGAACGGCGCATGTTTGTTTAAGAATACCTGAAAGTTGAAGGTCAGTCATTGGACAAATCAATCAGTGAGAAAGTACTTGGAATCAATGCAGGAAATATGAAGAATATAGGACTTCATTTGGGGAATGGAAATATATATAAGGGCTAATACATGTAATTTTCAATGAAATGACTACTGGCATGCAATGACTAATTAAACACTGTGATAAGGGAGTGATTGAGGGTAAGTTTCAAATTCAAATTGACATCAAATCTCGAATACATGACAGTAGATAAGCCTAATGATCATTCTAATTCAAAATATACTGCTAAATTTCAGATGTGAAACTACCTATGGCGGGATTCGAACCCATCTCTAAAAGTGCTATAAATAAATAATGAATATTTATTTAAATAAATACATATTTATATCGTAGGCTTAAAAAGTTGTTTCTGATTGGCTGTTCGTCCGTTACAACTATACGCGGCTGGCCCCCGCGCGGCAGCCGAGAGTTTTTTAGCTAAACGGCCCTAAACATTTTCCCATTCATTTTCAATGGTAGTGCTAAACCACTACGGATGCAATATATTTTCCGCCACTGCGTATTTTCTCTGGCGCTGTTGAGCAAATTGGGAAATTCGGCGCTCACGTCAGGCGGGACTGCTGTCAGTGAGCATCTGCGTACAGGAGGAGACAGACGACTACCTTTTCGGAGCTTTGAGAGTTCGTCAGAGGTAAGTTAATAAACTTTTTACATTGTTCGCCTTAACTTTTACAGGGGAATAAAATAGAGCTGGCTATCAAAACCTAGGTTTTTTTTTAATGTATTAATATATTCACGTTAATAAGTTACCTGTAATATTTCTGAGGTCATTTACTTGGCGATAGGTGATCTTACATTAGCTAGATCTTACAAGTTCTGAAGATGAACTGTGTGAGAGAATACATGTTTTTGGTGCAGTCCTTTTATTTATTTATTGTTGATATTGCATTCGTTATTCACTGTTCAAAAGTACTTATTGTCATGATTTGTAGGCGATCATGTTTGCATAGCGTCCGTTATGTCCGTATATTTACAATGTATTATTATATTATGTATACAGTTTTGTACAGTATTAACCTACTTAACACGTAAATATAGTACCTTGCCAGACACATTAGCTGAAATACAGTACTGTATGTGTACAGTACCTGGGCAATTTAGTCAATACAGGTACACTACACTATCCGATTTAGCTTTGCTAAGTATATATGATAATATGGTGTTCGCACGTCCTGTTTCACAGAACGTATCGTGGACGTTAAGCGACGCATACCTGTATTACCATAAAGTTGAGCAGACAATGTCCGATGTTGCATTTTGTTAATTTTTCGATTCAAATTCCCAGCTGAGCTACCTTTAGTGATGTTTGTGATTTTACATAACGATAGCCAGCGATTCTTTAAATGTTAGTATTATTGATAGCTACATCTTACATGATATTACTGTTACTGAACAGTCCACACAATTTTGTCATTCAAAATCATTAGTTTACTTGTAAGTACATGTTGCCTACAGGTAATTCAAAGTAATATCATACACACGCTTGTGTGTGTGGGCAATTACCTATTTGTTTTTTCACAAACAAATACTTGATTTAAATTGCTGCTCAAGGATTATGTTATTAAAGTAATTTTTGCCTCTTTCAGATCTGTCGAGCACACCGCCTGTTCACCTAATGGCCTCTCCCCGAGTGGAATGCACTGGGCCTATAAAACTTTGTCCTGGACCACAGTCAATGGACAGAGCCCATGAGAGCTGCCATCAGTGGTCTCCTTGTGAAGCACCATGGGAAGAAAGGCATGCTGAAGCTGCACTGGAGTGCATGTAGTGAAGCTATTCTGCACTGCACCTTACAGCAAAGCAGCATATCTCCAAGTATATTAAACATCTGGCCAAGCTGAAGATCACCAGCTGTTCTCTGAACACCAGCCCAGAGAAGCTCCTGGAGACCTAGCAGCTGTGTTAGCGTGTCACTGCAGGCAGTGAAACGGTCACTGTCCCAGTGACACCCCTGCCTCCTGCTCCAGTAAACCCACCAGCGGTGAGTCCTCCCCAGGATGCCCCTCTGACCCAGACTGCAGTGGAGAGGATAGTGAGGGAGATCCTGGAGAAGTGCCAGACAGCAACAGCAGCAGCAGCAGCAGCAACAAAAAAAAAAAAAAACGGGACCAGTCTAGCCTGTGGCCGGCCTATGTCCCGTTACCTAGGCCAGGTCCCCAGCGTCAGTCCTGGGGCCACACTGTGTATGCTGGTTTTTATTCCAACCCCAGAATCTTAACAATTGTTCTATTGTACATGCTTTTCATGATTAGAGAGATAATTTGCCATTATAACTATGTATGTCATGAAGAAAAAACTCCTATATTCACATTGTGTTTATGTGATTTCGCAAACAAATACACAAAAACAGTAAGTTTTTATATCTGATCAAATTGTAGACTGGGGTGATTCAATACGCTCCTTAAGTCATTCAACACATGATTAAGCTCCTGATTTTTTCTTATGTTATTATGTTATTATAATGCTTAGTAACACAATGCAGGTTTGGCCTCAGGACAAGCATAGCTATAATGGCAAATTATCTGTGTAATCATGGAAAGCATGAACAATTGAACAATTAGCAGCTTGTTAAGATTCTGGGGTTGCAGTTGTGGTTGGAATAAAAACCAGCATACACAGTGGGTTCCCAGCACCGATGCTGGGAACCACTGGCCTAGGTAACGGGACATAGGCCGGCCACAGGTTAGACTGGTCCCGTTTTTTTTTTTTTTTTGTTGCTGCTGCTGTTCCTCAGTGCATTTCACTGCTGCTCCTCAGTGCATTTCTTTTATCAATCAGGAGAGGTGAAGTACTTCTGCTCAACAAAGGTTTCCCAGACCTATGCAGCAGAAGGCTCCACCAATCCAAGGATGCCATTCGAGGAGTTTGCTGCGTTCTTGCAGTGTGAGCTGGAGGCCTCAAAGTACAGAGAGAAAGAGAGGAAGAGGGCGACAGAGGAGGGAGGAAAGAAGAGGTCTGCAGAGCTGCAACCAACTGGCCGTCTGTGCAGGTTCTGCCACCTGCCTCTAAAGCTAGGCCCCACAAGCCCTCAAATTCACACTGGCTTCCCTGGGGTTGCAGGGAAGTACATATACTGGCCCTCCAGAGTGCTGTCCCTTTACAGGGCACAGGGAATGGTGGCAGAGATGAACTGGAGGGAATTTCAGCAGTCTGCCTCTTATGAGGCTGAAAAGCAGAGATGGGCATTGGAGAAGGGGAAGTGACCATAGCATTGTATATATTATTTTTGTTCTGTACTGTATAGACTGTGTTGTGTGCAAATATTGTACAGATACCTAAGATCTGGAGTTGTTGGTCATGCATAATGTTAGGAGAATTTGTTTTTTGGCAGAACTGAATGTAGTTATAGATACCTGTACAGCAGTGGCAGCTCGTGAGCTCGAGACAAGGGAGGAACACACTTTACCTTTAAACTTATCATTACTATCAACCTGTTGCCATATATCCTCCTTGAGTAACAATAAAACAATTTATTCATGGAGTAATCAACTCCAACTGATGTAAATACAGTAAATGGTGACCAATTTCATTTTGTAATACATTTGCTGTTCTTTGCAAACTAGATGTTTGTTATATCTATTAGTAAAGAAAATAACAAGCATTGCAGAATTAAACTAGGAACCATTCACTCTATTTACAACAATTGATGGTGATTACTCCATGAATGACCTGTTTACTTGTTAATCAAGGAGGATAAATGGGAACAAGTTGAACATAAATATAGGTATCAATGTAAAGTTTGTTCCTTCCTTGTTTTGAGTTCACCAGCCGCAACTGCTGTACAGACAATAAACACTTTTTGTTTTTGCACTGTATGCTCTTTAAATAACGGAAATATTTTCACTGTATTTGTGTGTCACAGCTGAATGTACTTAAGATACCTGCACAGACAATAAACACTTTTTTGTTTTTGCACCGTATGCTCTGTAAATAATGGAAATATATTTACTGTATTTGTGTCACAGTTGAATGTACTTATAGATACCTCCACAGACAATAAACACATTTCTTTTTTGAATATTCCCTGGTCCATAGTTTAATTTGATGAGGCAAGAGCTGAAGGCATGAACGGCGCATGTTTGTTTAAGAATACCTGAAAGTTGAAGGTCAGTCATTGGACAAATCAATCAGTGAGAAAGTACTTGGAATCAATGCAGGAAATATGAAGAATATAGGACTTCATTTGGGGAATGGAAATATATATAAGGGCTAATACATGTAATTTTCAATGAAATGACTACTGGCATGCAATGACTAATTAAACACTGTGATAAGGGAGTGATTGAGGGTAAGTTTCAAATTCAAATTGACATCAAATCTCGAATACATGACAGTAGATAAGCCTAATGATCATTCTAATTCAAAATATACTGCTAAATTTCAGATGTGAAACTACCTATGGCGGGATTCGAACCCATCTCTAAAAGTGCTATAAATAAATAATGAATATTTATTTAAATAAATACATATTTATATCGTAGGCTTAAAAAGTTGTTTCTGATTGGCTGTTCGTCCGTTACAACTATACGCGGCTGGCCCCCGCGTGGCAGGCGAGAATTCTACCACTGAACCACCAATGCTGAGTGCGACACAGAAAACTCAAGTTGGTCCATACCATTTTACCAAAGAGGGGTAGAAACTTTCATTTCTGTAGGACGAGATAAAACAATTCATATTACATGACACTTCTTGACGATTCTTACTGATAATCTAGTAAAATATTGACAGGTTACTATTGATTTACACAGTTGAAAATTAAAAAGGCAATTCATTTTTGAAAATTAACATTTTAAAATGTTAAAGACAAACTTTAAAAACCATTTGGTATATCCATTGTCTGCCTAATGAGCATCAGTCATTCAGATTAAAAGCTTTTATGGGTAATTGAGAGAAACCACTTCCAGCCGTGCTTAAATGTTCGTATTTTTAATTACTGAATTATGATACAAATTATTGACTTGTTTATGCATATGATTATGCATTTCATTAAGATATTTTCATTAATTCATTTGTTTGTTTGTCACTGTCTTTAAACGAAAACGTAAGAGGCGTGGACAAGCCTCTTTAGAAAGGAATTTGAAACTGAAAGTCAATGTAAAGAACGGGATACATCCTGTTTAAAAGTTTCATAAACTTTGATTTTTTCAGTTATTGAAGGGTTGAAAGACTACCAGTCAGTACCCTTGGAATGGTTTTTCTTTTGAACCAAATTCGAAATAAAACAGCTTTCCAAACAGTGTATGTTACTGTGGCTCATGTTTCACAATCAAGTTATATAGGCCACGACAGTAAATAATCTAATATTTGCTATCGCGGACATAGGAATGGTCACTACCGTTGTACCTTCGTGCAATCGCATTTTCCTGACGCCAGAGGGCAGGAAGCACAAACACGGCTGCAGCTTTACGTCACAGGGAATTTCCCGTAAGGAAGTTGTATTTCTCGTCATGATAGCAGCCGTAGGCAACCTGAGGTATCGAGTTAGACTATTAACAACCGCCGAAACTGTATGGGGGTGTTGGAGTTCACATGGAGCGATAATTCTCAGCGCATTATTGTAGTTTGGTATCGTGACACTGACATCAACGCATCGCAACCCTGGACGTCGTCAGATTTGGAAAACGTAAGATAAAGACATATAAGCTTTTTTGTCATTTATTAGATGATCTAAAACAAATGGTTGAAGTTCTTCGGTTTTGCTTCGCTGTCTGGAGCCAAACATTTGGGTATACGCCGCCCCAGACTTAAGTTGACACCATTGCATTGGCGTATTGTTGCGATATGTGCTTCAAGGTAATACATTGTTAAACGTTTTTGTGAATATGAATCGCTTGATGCCTAGTACCGCACTGGAGTCTGCTGAGGTAGTTCATGAATGGCGATTTATTGAACTGATAGAGTCAGGACAGGTGGTTGTAACAATTTACGCACACTCAGCCGTATTGCTATGTAGTAGGTGTGTTGCACTCTAAGGATGACAATGGGACGTTCTGAGTTTTAGGCAATGATCCGAGGAAGGATACACGCATATCGTATTAATTTGGCCTCAATAAATGTATGCAAGTCTGACAGATTGATATAACTTGGGTACGCTTGTGTGAGATAGTATGGTGTTTTTGGTCAACCGTTCATAGACACATTGCAAATCGTAACATCAAATGATCCATGTTTCCAACATTATGTGAACCTGTGTGTACACACACACACACAAGACTGTGGATACCCTCGTAAATGTAATGTTCTACCAATGTCTTTAGTTGTGCGGCTGGGTAAACAACTTCTCCTGGGTTGGCGATAAAATTATCGGTTAATTATTTGTCACTTTAAAATAAGTGTCTCGCCCGCATGCACAGTGTTTAACATCCTGTGACAAATTACTATGGCCAGAAAACTGGGATTTATCAGAACGTTGCCGGCTATAAACCAAGATGTAAACACGGCTTCTGAAGCCTCAAACGACATGCTCATTCCTTTTTTGTGTCACTGCGCAAACGAGAGCCGTTGTCAGACTTACGAATGATGTAATATGAAAACACTTGGCATCACAGGAATTAACGCCCTGTAATGTTTTGTGATGCAGACACCATGAACGAGGAGGACACCTTCCTTCCTGGTCATGTACCAGTAAGTATCAACACTGTCTCTGTAGATTCTGCTCCATTTTGTCTGTGGCCATGAACATAATGTGGTTCTAAACAGAGCCAACACACAATACAGATATTATGAGAGCCTGCTGGTTTTTGAAATCTAGTGTTATCTGGGTGTCTTATGTACCATTTTTGCTGTCATGTATTTTGTGCCCTGTATCCAGGGTGTCACTAGAATGTTTAGCCAGTCTGGCTGTCTACCCTCAATCATGTTCCACCATGACTTGTGTACAAACATAAATATATGTATTCTGATTAGGAAATGGTCAAATTCTAAGGTGTCTTTTACTCGACACAGAGAAAAATGACCCCAGAAAGAAAGGTTTTGACTGAAACATCCAGCGGTGAATTTGGTTAGGAGGCAGGGATTTCAATCATGTAAAAAGACCGGGCAGGCTGGCTGCATTGTGCTTGATGTAGTTTGAAGCAGAAGACAGCCACCGTGTGACTCATCTTTTTCTTTCTCTTGTAGTTTTTAGACACTGATACCCTTCCCTGGATGGGAATGGACAATCTGAACTTCTCCCCTGTATCCCACCCCAACAGTTCATTTAGGATCGGTAAGCACCTGTCATGTTCTTCTGACGCCAGAAAACAGGGTGATTTTAGAGAATCTGCCATTGTTCCATGAACTTTTGAACTGGCCCCAAGTACATTAACCACTTCACAGATAAGTGAGTCTTACTATTTTGTGTAGAGGTACAGTAATCAAAAGCAATATTTCTGGGTTTGTATGTCACTGGTTTCCCTGGCAAATAGTTGACAAGTCTGAAAAAAACAAGTTACTGTAAAATATATCTTTTTTCCCTGCCTATTCAGTACATACAACAGTTTACAATGTTTTTGGAGATTTTAACTATCGGAAGCAATCATTTTTTAATTTTCAAATATTCATTGCTTTTAATTCAGCAGAAAAACGATAAAATTGCCAAAGGGAATGAGTTCAAACTTATTTATATCTTTATTCATTTTAGGATACCGCTTGCATTTTAGAAAACAGATATTGTGTCAATTAAAATATGAAATTTACATTATAAAGGGAATATTTGTGAATGATATTAAAGAACAGCATAAGAACCTCAGAAACCCAGCTAAATGAGCTGCTCACTTGTAGATATCACATAGTTTTTTTCTTAAAAATATGAATCAATGTACAGTTCTTTGCAATGATGTGTTATTTTCAAGAAAAAAATGAATGGATTTAATTATGGGAGTAAAAGCAGGGATTTGATTATTTCAAACTTTTTTTTTCATTCTAGCAGTTTTGAAATTGCTGGTCTAGCTGAGCGTAATTTATGCATTTTGTTTTCCGTTCTTTTGGTTGAGGTTCTTGCTAATTTGGTTAGACACAGCTTGTTGATCCATAGGAGAAGCTCCTAGTTAATTTAATTCTGTACCCTTGGGATCCCTAATTTATTGAAAACAGGTGACTTGAAATTTGGGAATTCAGAGGGTGATTGGGGAGATGACTGTGAGGTGAGGCATATTTTAAAACCTCTGGGGAAAAAATCAAGGTTCATGTCCATATGACTGCTCAATAACATATCACTAGGAAACTGTCTGCAATAGATTGACTGTTCTAACTATCTATAATAATAATAATAATAATAATAATAATAATAATAATAATCTTGCATTATTGTGGGACATTATCTTTGTTTGATCATTGTTACGTTCCCACTTCTCTCTGTGTCCTACTGGGAACGACAACGAAACAAATAATCACTACATAATGAACTTAGGGAAAAGGGGATCTAAAAGACACCATTGGTGTCCACTTGGTTGGGAAATTTAGGGAGAATAACTGAAAAGAAGCTCTCCAACACAAACAGAAAAAAGGAGAGTGTAAGGAGAGGTAAAGTTTAACTCAAAATCCCATCACAGTGTTGTCCTGTAATGAAAATGAAAACAAAGGAGCCCACGTTGGGGCAGTTCCTTAATGAACTTTAACTTAAGAGGAGAGAAAATTAAAGCAAATGACACAAGTGTCAATTCACTTGGTCAGACTAACTGTACAAACCTTTACCAGGAGCAGAGCTCCCACCCTAACTAAGCTGGGGCTTCACTAAACCAGACCTTACCAGGAGCAGAGCCCCCACCCTAACTAAGCTGGGACTTAACTAAACCAGACCTTACCAGGAGCAGAGCCCCCACCCTAACTAAGCTGGGACTTCACTAAACCAGACCTTACCAGGAGCAGAGCTCCCACCCTAACTAAGCTGGGACTTAACTAAACCAGACCTTACCAGGAGCCGAGCTCCCACCCTAACTAAGCTGGGGCTTCACTAAACCAGACCTTACCAGGAGCAGAGCTCCCACCCTAACTAAGCCGGGGCTTCACTAAACCAGACCTTACCAGGAGCCGAGCACCCACCCTAACTAAGCTGGGGCTTCACTAAACCAGACCTTACCAGGAGCAGAGCTCCCACCCTAACTAAGCTGGGACTTAACTAAACCAGACCTTACCAGGAGCAGAGCCCCCACCCTAACTAAGCTGGGACTTAACTAAACCAGACCTTACCAGGAGCAGAGCTCCCACCCTAACTAAGCTGGGATTTAACTAAACCAGACCTTACCAGGAGCAGCGCTCCCACCCTAACCTTTCCAGTCCCCAACTGAGTTACTACAGCACTCAGACCTGCTTATAAACCCCGTAGCTGATTAACCACATGTGGTCCAATTCACACAGACCCTGCCTGTCAATCAAGGTGCTCCACCCACTAGCACCTGCACAAAAAACAGACATGGAGTTTCTGTAATGGAAAACCATTTCTCTATTCTGTAGTGGTCTCATCATTGAGTGAGCTACACCAAGAAATTACATAACCCCCACTAACAGACAAAAAACAATGGCTCACTGTGTTAGGGCATGGTGCTAAAAGCTCTAAGGCTGTGGGTTTAACACCCATAACATCATCAGTGATGCTTGTCTTTTGTGAATTTAGTTGCAAAAAAAGTTTACATGTTAATACAGATTTATAGGGTTTTTACCCATTCAAATCAGCAATTATGTATTGATGAGTTTCAAATTTTGCACTCCAGTCCAGTAGGAAATTTCATGCCTTTCATTATTCCTTTGATTTACAAATTGTCCCTGGTATTTATTTATTGTATGTCAGATTTTCTGGAACATTTAAGAACTAGTGGATTTCATTTTTGGGGATGACGTCAGAATTGACCTGAACTTGTTCAGCTCTCTTGCTTGTCCATGTGTGAAACTGGATCTCCTTGCCTGCCTATACCAACCAGAAAGGTAGTTGTAATATACTCTGCTGTTTTACTAGATCAGGAAAACTGCTGGGTGCAGGCCAAAGACAGATGAGGTCCCACTCCAAGTGGGTGTTCCTTAAGGTTTGTTCCTTTTAGTCACAGAATTTTTACTTCCCACACTGGTCTTGCTCTGAGGTGGGCCTGGGATCTATGCAAAGCTGCTTAGTGACAATATTCACATAAAAACCTATATGGTTACAACTGAATAATACACATAATATACTGTACAATTACAACTGAATTGAATTGCACAACTGGGAAGTCTTTTACATGTAGGCTTGACTAAGAACTACAATGCAGAAAAGCTGGGCAGTGACCCCCAATAAATTAAAGCAGGCCACTTTGGCTGTGTTTCATTGTTATAACATTTTATTCTGGGGTTGAGATATTAAGAGCTCATTAATATGTTATTAAGGACTTAATAACAACTTAATTAGCCACAAATAAATGTGTCATATTCATATCAGGACTATGTTCCTGTAACACCTTAGTCACATGTTAAGGGCTTGTCTTTACATAAATAATCAGTTAGTAGTGTCTGGATAATTAGTTGCTCAGTAATTAATAAAGTCATTATCAAAATCATTTAATAAGTAAACCATACAGTATCATATTACATTTGTATTAAAACAATACATTACAGTGGTTTTAAAATAAGATATGTAGTGATGTCACAGGATGTGGGGAGCAGAGCTAGACAGGACATGTAGTTGGGGGTGGGGGGAGGTGTGTTTCCTTCCCTTTGCTGTTCTCACTTCTGCCTTCTCCAGTAGTTGTTAAACCGCCTAGACCACACCCACTCATCTGAGTGCCGGTCACCATGGCAGTGGTGAGGTGCAGAGGGGAATGTGGGTGTGGCTCAGGGCTGACTGTGCCAACATGGTTGTGCTAGTGGAGACGGTTGTGACTTTGGTGTGGTGATGTTCACGCTCCTATTTCTGCTTCAGTAGCAGTGTCTTTACATTATCATCCATAAATTAATGTGTGCTCTGTCTTCCCAGTGCATTGACAAATGACAGGCAAAGATGTAAGTGTGGAGGAGGGGAAAAAGCAAGAAGATGCATACTGACTGGCTGGCCACTGTAGAGATAGTGTACCTTGAGGCACATCAATTTTGGGGGCAGGGGATTAGTGCCTTATTCTTATAGGTGTGTAAGATGTCTGAGATATATTTTGGGGTTCAGTTTTGTTGAAAGACCGTGTGCGAACGCAGACCGATACCCTCATCACTGTGCTGCAGAATTTGATTTCTTTTTGGTCCCGTATAATGTACGCATTGCAGGCGGGCAGGATGAATGTTCATTTCGCAAGCTTGTCGGCAGCGATGGTCAACCTGAAGGCTTTTCAGAGTTTCAAGCCTTCCAATCCTGTCTATTTTGAAATCTACACTGTATAGGATAATGTAAATCATGGTAGTAATTGTGTTATTATAGCATTCCCTAGTAGTGAGCAAATATTTAGTGTTTTTATTAGATATCTTTTTCTGCTAAGACTATCTTTGCAAATGCTTGATTGGACTATTTTACTGTCTGTCAGGAAATACTTTTTATGCGTCAAACCCTCCTTGGTTTGAAGGGTACAGATAAGATAAATGACAGACCCCTACACATAACATATGACATAATCACTGATATATGAGTATGACACACATGATGGATTACACATACTTTGACATCATATGTCAAAAATATGACTCGCACAGGGTGGATGCAAACTCATGAAAATGCCAAACAATTTATGAAATTTTTACCTAATTTCCCTAAAATAAGAATAATCGTATTCATTTTCCTTTACCATAATTCTGCCATGCAAAGTAGTAAGTGTAGTCATGGAGTCTCGTAAGAAGGCTGCCCATACCAAAGCTGATCTATCACCTTGTTCAGCAGTTGGAAACAGGCAATGTGGGTTGGAGACTTCCTGTGATTCTTTCCAGACATAAAACCATCCAGATGTAGGAAAAAGAGTAAAAATGTGGCTTTTTTTGAGTAAATGTGTAGAATGTGATTGAACATACAATGTTTACTTCTGAAATCAGATGCCATTATGCATGGCGTTGGGTGTTGGTATCGGCAGATGAGCAAAGTAGTATAGGCCTACTTATGAAAAGAACAATGAAAGGACTTCATTGCCATCCATTGTAATATCTGACTCAACATTTAGCACAGATCACTACTCCCTTACATCATGCACATACATCAGAAATCTGGAAAAATGCCATTTGTGGTCTTTATTGGCATTTTGGGTCTGTATTGGCATGAAGGATGGTTGTCATGTGAACACGAAGCATCACATGAAAGAGTTGCTTTTTATGCTCAGTTGGATACCCAAATTCCCATGAAACCACAATTTCATTTTCTGTAACAAGATTGCCAATACAGACCAATACATTGACATATGGCAGATATAGGTGATTCATTTCCATTGAAGTAATTTGCTTCAGACCACTAAAAATTAAGAAAATGCATCTCTTTAATTTAAAATAAATGAATAAAGTAATATATATATATATATATATATATATATAATGATGTACCAGCTGTGCCATTACCGGCATTATCAAAAATGTAAATTTGTTTCTTTCTAAAATATAGTTAGAAAACAGTTACGTACAAGTGAATTTCAGGCTTGTCTAAAATACAACTTTAGTATGATAGCATTAAGCGTACCTCCTTTAAGTTAGTTTATCGGAATGAATCATTTCTGACACAAATGAAGACAAGTATCGGTTTAAATCTGACGTGGCAAACTCATTGTTATGTAATGAAAGGTAATAGTGAAAATCAGTACGCTTGAATTGACTTGAATGCTCTGGAATGGGCAGCAGATTAGAGCACTGCGCTATGCTAATCCTGCTCAGTGGGTAAAAGCCCTGATCCAGGATCAGATGAACCAAGGTCAGTAATAATCTCAACCTTTTGGTTCAACATGCACAAACTGATTCAGGATCAGTGTGAGGTGGCGTTATCAGGTGCATTTTGTATGTTTGTGTTTCCCTGTCGGTGTCTTGGTGCATATTTCTGGACAGATATGTGTTTTGACTGTGTCCGTTTCTAATTTGCATGTGCACACTGGCTGCATCACACTTCCTCTTAAAAGCATGCTGCATGTGTCAGTTGACATTACGCAATGGACTTTCAAAGACAAGAGTACACAATACGATATTGTTTATGTTAAATGGTGTTTCAGGGACTTCCACAGGCATGATGTCAGCCGTTTCCTGTCACCTGTAACTTCACCACAAAACACTGCAGACTGCAGGACTTTCCATTGATGTCAAGCAGGGAAATTCTCTCTGAAGTCCAGTTATCAACAAGCGCTATCGAGCACATGTAAACCGCTGTGTCAACCACACACGTCCCTGTTGTATTTAAAATACCATATTTTAAAACGTGTTCACATAGGGCTCCCTCGAAAATCAGTCCATAAAGGCTTGTATCACAAGAAAGCTGGCCCCTGTGTTAAAAGTTAAGCCCCAGTGTTGTTATTTGCCAATTATGACTGCTTCTACAGGGATAAGGTGGCTTTGTATCAGGTAGGATTGTTTTGGGTACTGCTGTGTGAAAATCCTCCTGTTGCCCTCAGCAAAGCTATACCTCTCTACAGGTTAGAGCTTGCATTCCTGTAGCACTGTGGGGCCTATAGAATGTAAAATTGTTAATTATGGCACATACAGATGTGACCTACATTTACAGGGCTGTCCTGGGGTCAGGTGGCATGGTAGTGATGTTTGACACACATTTGTCAAGTCCAAATTGGGTAGAAAAAAAAGGTAGCATTTCTAGTCTTGAAGCATTACAAGGGCACCGACCACCAGCACTCACATCCTTACACTTGCAATTTGTGATAAATGATAAAATCCAAAAAAAGTACTATTTTTCTTGATCATTCAAGGAAAAAAAATCACATGTGCCCTAGTCAACGGGATCTGGTGATGCCCTGGTGGAAATAGCTGAAAATCGTGGAAGTTCAATGCGATATGTTCACATTGTAATGTCATTTTCAGGAGAGTCCAATGCTGTATAGCTACTGTATGCTAAAATATTACAATGTAGGAAAATTGCCTTACTAGGGAAATTGTAATCAGCTTTTGTAATTGGCTGTTCTTTCATAATATTTGCAGTGTAATTTTATTCATCAGTTTCTTTCAATTACAGCTGATGGACCTTATCTTCAAATAACAGAGCAGCCGAAACAGGTATGTATTGGTAATGCTTTCATATTTCAGGTCACAAGTTATCTGATACTACTTCGATAAGGGTCTGTTCCGTCCCACCATCTGTGCTATTTGATTGGCTAAGACATGGTGTATTGCTAAGTGTGTGGAAAGAACCTTCATTCTGTTTCTAGTTTTTGTTTAAGTTTTCTGTGATGTCATAATGAAACTGATTGAGCAGCCGTTCGGATGGTCTTGATAACGGAGGGCGGGGTTTCTTCCAGAGGGGGTTCCGATTTCGCTACGGCTGTGAGGGTCCATCCCATGGTGGTCTCCCTGGAGCCTCCAGCGAGAAGAACAGAAAGACCTACCCCCAAGTGAAAGTGAGTTGATTAATTGGGGCGCAAATAATTAGGGGTGGAGCCGTCAACGGCAAGCGCAGAGTATACATAAACCTATAATGCCGAAAATCACAGGTGAGGATTTCCACAGAAAATAAGTAAGCACTTCCCAGTAATTGTTGTACTGTAACTAGTGCTACAAAGTTTGCAAGTCAAAACCATCATATCAAAATAAATGGCATTCCTAGCTAGATAATCAAACCACAGATTTGACTGCAGATGCATTAGGAGTTTTGCACAGAAACATACTTGTTTAACTAGCTTTTGCTTTTGGCTTGGAAGATGTAACAAGCTAGTCGTATAGTAAACTCCATCTTTTTGACCATATATTTGCATAGGAAGCCAGCTTGTCAATAAAGGTGGTTTTCACAGGCCCTCTTGTAAATGAGCCCACATTTCCCTATGCTGTGCCTCCGACGCAGCAAACAGGAAGTGTCAGAGGCCCTCCTTCTGTCTCACACGTAGATGTGTGGAAGACGTGCTGGGCTTCAGCTCTGTAGGTAATTGAATCACACCAGATTTTTTATGATTCAAGAAAAAAACCAAATTGAATTGGTGCATTATGTTTTCACTATAATTGTCTCAATATAAGGATTATGATGAAGTATTCTGTTAATCACCACAATTTTCTCTTACTTCTATGCTGTCTGTTCCCGGTGTATTTTTTTTACATGTAAATTGGTTGGAGGTAAATTTAATTATATAAAATATTTCTTTTTAGATATTACAATGTTGTCCCTCAGTCAGGATTTTTTTTTTCAATTGATGGTTTTGGGTATTAGTTGGAAATTCAAAATTTTCTCACATTAGCAAAATTCTTAGGAAGTGTTTGATACATGGTCTTACTTTCGGAATTGATCATTTCGCAAAACTACAGATAGTTTGACACAGGCAGAGCGAATCTTCCCACATAATACAGAAGTGGTTTCGTTATGCGGCCACAATTAAGCGAATGAATAACCTGATCACAACATCGGTGCGAAGTTGAATTGATGCGAAAGCGCAGCCACAATTTCATGTTTGCCAGTCAGAAGGTCGCTTATCAGCTGGGAACGAAGAGTCTCAAAAAAAAAAGCAAAAAAAAAGCAATGCAACAGACGCAGACCACAATGCATCTGGCAGGCAGGTGACTCACATTCGCTTGAATTCACACAGGCCCTGCGAGAAATCGGACAGCTCTTTCTGTAAGAGAGGAGTGACTTGGGGGTTTCCGCTTCCTCTGTTGTGTTAATTACAAGGTCGTGTTTTTTTTTTTTAATTGTCACGATGTCCCCAAACTTACATTTAAATAAAGGTTTATGTCCTTATATGTATTCAAATTCAAAGGTTTTGTGGATTTCTTGTACTTTCTAAGAACTCTAAAGAGGTAAAAGAATGGACCCCTCAGGCGTTTTCTCAGAGTTGTCAGTGCTCCTTCAGTGATAACACAGACACACTCTCTCACACACACACACACACACACACACATACACACACATTTGTTGAAGCATAAAATAAAATTGTAAAGAATGTATCTGACTATTTACAAAAGATATGTACCATGCAATTTCCAATAAACACTTGTCTCCAGTACGCATCCATCTCTTATAGCAGTCTGACGGGATATTTAGCAAAGAAACGCCTGTCCAGAGGTCATAAACAATCTTTAGGTTTCTTCTTTTTTATGTTTATACTCTCTTTGGAGACTCACTGTCTTTGAACTTTCTATCAAGAGCTTTTACATTGATTGTTCTGTTTTAACAAGTGGTTACCCTCTTTAGACACCAAACCTGATTCCTTACACAGCTCAACTTAATTCGCTTGGTTTCAGCACTTGATAGTTGAGGAATTTTGATAAAACTGACCTTTTTTCAGAAGAAGTGATACAGAATTTACATACACCAGCATAATGCATTCATATGCAGTTAATAATCATATTCCATGTTTTAAGTGGTGTACCAAGGCCACCAATACAAACTCTTCTCACAGGCAAACAGCTCAACACGGCCATCTCAGGACACGTCAGTGTAAAGATAATGAAAAAAAAAATAATTCTATGGTTCAGTGAACTGGAATTAATATTTCTATTAATTTAGATTTATTATTAAATATGCATATGCAACAAGTAGCCCTGGCACTTTATGAAAAAGTCTTTGCTTCATATTATCATTATAATCTTTCCTGAATCTTTAACTGTGGCAGAAGGCTTCAGGGAAACGGCTCCATTTCACATTAAATCCCAGCCCCAGACTGTGGTGATGTTTTGGTAGCTAAGCTGCCACTGAGGTAACTCCCCAAAACTTTCCCGTTCACACTGCCTTTGCCTGAGCCCAAACGCAAACAGCCTGAATCGCACAAAACCTCATCCAACAATGGATGTGCAAGTACAATATTTTGCAATTAATTTGCATTCAGAGTTTTGTTTTTTCTCACATCAAATTGCAGCCATGTGGAACAGAAAAAATGCCTTTCTCCAATAACCATCGTTTTATCATGAGCAAGTGATTGGTGTTGAAGCAAATAAACACATATGTGATTATTGTAAGTTTTATGGTATATGGTTTCAGACATTCTTATTATAACACTTTTGTATGTAATTGTATGAATGTAATTTGGAATTAATTACATTCCTGACTCACAAAAGTTTCTTGTGTCTGGATTTGGTCGTAAAATGTACATGCACCTGTTTTCATGCAAAGTTTCAGTATTTTTGTGAAATTTCACGTTAAATTTCATGACATATTATGCGTTATTACTAGCATATTATGAATGTTACTAGTAAATCTGCCTTGCCTTTTATTCTTTACTCTGGGAAATGCAGTGATGTCATTTGTCTTGGTGGGTGGATTTTGTAGGTGCTGTCCTACCAAAAATGTTTTTTTTTTTAATTCAGAAGCATCACCATACAGTCATAATTTACC
This sequence comes from Albula glossodonta, assembly GCA_019788955.1. Lineage (NCBI taxonomy): Eukaryota > Metazoa > Chordata > Actinopteri > Albuliformes > Albulidae > Albula > Albula glossodonta. The sequence goes on from JAFBMS010001427.1 coordinate 35,581, forward strand.
ATCGAGTAAGATATATCAATACAGGCTCAATGACATTAACAGATTTTATTGCATAACCTGCGCTGACCCATATGTTTATGTCTCCAGTTGTTCCATTAATGAGGCCCATCATATTATCAGCCAAACCATCTGCAAACTTCTCCCAAAAATTCAGGAAGAAGCCACCACATAAGCAACTCCTCCTCATGTGGCAAACATGAGGTTTCCTTTTTTTCACAATGCAGACATCACAACAAGTACATATTTCCTTTGCTGTCTGAGGAGCACAAGCTCAACATATATTCAGTTCACAAAACTGCAGTTACCTGGGTGGCCAGTAGAGGCTACCAGTGAGCAATATGACAGATGAGTTTACCCAGCAGCCCCTATTTTTACAAGGTGAATCAGTTGTTGCACTGTTGACCTCCAGCCGTAGCTAGTAATGGTGTAGCCGGATCTTGAACTCCCTGCTGGGAGATACGCATTTGCAACTTAACCTTATACCGTCACTCCATTCACCACCCAAAAGGTCCAATCTATGATTTTTGTTTTGCAGGGAAATACAATAGAGCAATGGTCCATAGTTATTGGTATCCTTAACTCTGTGTTAGAGAATTTTTCAACAGGATCAGAAACATGGGACAGTAAGCATTTGCTGGGTGCAAATGATATTTTTCCTTCCAACTGAAATGTCTGTCATATGATCATTGGGTTTTTATGTGAGTTTCCATCACTTATATTCAGTTAGTAGCAAAAAAATCTCCTTCTTGCTTTGATATTACTCGACTGCAGTAGCCGGTGTTTTTTTCCTTTTTTACTTTGAAGTCGATGCATGTAATGATTCATATCTTCCAAGTGAATGTATCGTTTTAAACCACGTGAGAAAAACTGAAAAGACAGATAGACACATAGGTCTACCTCAGAGTGAGTCAACTAAGCTGGTTGTGGGAGCTGTTGCACTGTTAGATGTGTTTGAATATATCTGTATGTGTGTGTCTGTATGTAGTTGTTTTTAAACGTAAAATGTACACATAACATTCGTTATATGTTTTTATATCAATAATTATTAAGATGTATATTCACTTATAAGCAATAAGCACCGAGAGGTCACACTTGTAAGAGACTAATGGATACCAGATGCAGACCCTGGCTATGTAGCACACACTACAGTTTAATATACAGACAGCTGACATATCAGATTACTGGCAATTTGTTATCATATTCTTATGATTTATTGTATCATTTTAAATTATGAGAGAAATTTGGGGTCTCTGGGGAAAAAAATTTTGAGAAAACCAGCAGCTTACATTAGTAGTAAGTATATAGAATATAATGTGCAAAAAAGTTGTACGTTCGGAGATTCTCAGAAAAGAGACAAGGGCAGAACTAAGATGAACATAGATGATCAGCTTCCAACATTTAATGAGTACCATTCCAAAAAAAGTCTCTGGAGTGCATCCAAGTTATAGTTGATCGATAGATTTTGTTTCTCTTTGTTAACAAGCAGTGGTAATGATGACTTACAATACGTAGCAGAACACCAAAACTGGTGCTGCGTTGTGTGTGATGTAATGGAACTAATGAACAATGAGAAATAATGCCGGGGAAAGTCTTAGTAACAGCATTCCCATCCTGTGCCATGTCTACCTTGTGCCAGGTGTGTAACTACCAGGGTCCCGCACGCATGGTGGTGCAACTTGTCACCTCGCCAAAGGACCCGCTCCTCCACGCCCACAGCCTGGTGGGCAAGCAGTGCGAGAAGGGCATCTACACCACCAACCTGCAGGCCAAAGACTCCAGCATCAGGTGGGTACCTGGTGAGCATACTGTGGGGGTGGTATTAGCGATGCAATACCAAGTCAAGCAGTAGAGATGCCTTTGTCTCAGCAGTAGTAGGCAGTAATATCAGAGTTATCATACCAAGACAAGTCCTTTGCCTTTGAACTGCTTTAGTATTTTCTGAGATCATGTTACACAAGTTGTGAAGAGTATTTATTGCGTTATCTGACTATTCTTCAAGAAGTAAAGCCTCCAGTTCTTTTAGAGATGGTGGTGGAGACACATATCACATATCTCAGTACTCTGTGCTGCAGAACTTTGCATATTAATATTAACATGTACTTACTGGGGAGGCCGTTTGAGGTTGTCCGACTGAAGCCACTTTTGAAATCTCTTTCGCTGTATGTAATTGGGTGTTATCTTGGAAACCAGGTGTTATCGTCTGGTTTATTTAAATGTCTTTGTATTTCTCGGTGGTGATTCTACTATGTAAAATAGGGCTGCACAATATCACGAGTATGACTATATTATCGTCATTTTTATTTTCACGATAGATAATAATTTAATCACGATAAATATGCAATTAGCTTGATGTGTCTTTAAATGTGCTTTGTAGCCTACTTCACAAGATTTAGTTTATTGCCTCATGAGAATTGCGTTGGCGGAGTCTGCGGCCGGCACGGAAGTTAACTTGCTGGTGAAAATGGAGAGCGGGACAAGCGAAGCTGCAGATAGCAATGTCAATGATTTAATCCCACAATGAAAGTTAGATTCAGTAAACGCATCAGTCGGTTTACTGACTGATATGTTTGACTTAATTTCTATTTGTATTTGTTGAGGGTCCGCCGCATGTCATTCAGACTTGAGACCGCACATTTTATCAGGATATGTTACCGCTATCGCCGAAATGTCTCGGTTTATCGTGATAACATTCTGAAGGCCCAATGGGGCCCATGAGATGGCTGTTCAAACCCTAACAGCTCCACCAAAATGTTAAAGAGTGGCAAGCAGACCATGTGTGTTGGATGCTTCATTTGATGTCTAAAAATAAACCTCAAAAAATAGCAAAAGATGACTCATCAGCCATTACCACTTTCTTACATCGCTCAGGCGTAAGCTTTGTGCTCAGCACACCAGATAATTCAATATACTGGTTATGCCTTGCTTGGCCTTGGTTACAAGGGATTTCCAAATGGAAGCCCTGTAAGAAATATTAGCTTTGTTACGTATGCAACATTTATTTTTTTTTTTATGAAGCCAACATAAAAAAGGTGTAGTTAAGCAGTCTTGTGTTCATGTGTTAGGTTGTTTTTTTTTTTTTTTGTTTTGTAGCAACTCAACTCAGGTGTTCATATATCACTGATTTTGAGCTCACTCATATTTTTCATGTATGTATGCTGTGTATATAGATACTACATTATATTATAGTTATTTAGCTGACAATTTTTATCCAAAGTGATGTACAGTTGATTAGGCTAGCCAAGGGCCAATCCTCCCAATGGGTACAATGTGGGGTTGAGGGCCTTGCTCAAGGGCCCAACAGCAATTGTGTACTAACCTCAAGGGTCCCAGTCATGTACCTTAGCCACTAGACTACAGGCTGCCCCTGTAGAAATTTTATGTAAATCCTACTGTAGAATGAGTTCAGTGTGCTCTAGCAAAGGTATGATGCTGACAGCTATCATGCTTAACCTCTCTAGTTTCCCGAATTTGGGAATCCTTCACGTGACGCGGAAAAATGTGAGTAAGACACTGGAGGAGCGGATGACCGAGGCTTTTCGGATGGGCTACAACTACGGCGTGACCATTCACCCAGATATTGACAACCTGCAGGGAGAAACCAGCTACCCCAGGGAGATCTCAGGTGTGTGTGCATTTGCGGTTTTACGTGTGTAAAATTGTGAAGTTGTGTTTGTGTGTTGTTTGCCAATGCCTCAGTAAGTACATATGTATAAAAGTGTGTGTCGCTCTGGGTTTGTGTAATGTTTGCGTATGTCTTTGTCAGTATGTCTAATTAAACATGTCTGTGTGCATGTGTGTGTAATGTTTGCATATGTCTTTGTCAGTATGTCTAAATAAACATGTCTGTGTGCATGTGTGTGTAATGTTTGCTTATGTCCTTGTTAGTATGTATAAATAAACATGTCTGTGTGTATGTGTGTGTAATGTTTGCTTATGTCCTTGTTAGTATGTATAAATAAACATGTCTGTGTATGTGTGTGAAATGTTTGCTTATGTCCTTGTTAGTATGTATAAATAAACATGTCTGTGTGTATGTGTGTGTTTGTGTGTGTATATGTGTCTCATGATTCTACCTCGGGTGTGTGTGCTTCACAGAGCACCAGAAGGCCCTGATTGCCAACACGGCGCTGACACACTCTAAAGTGATGGACCTGAGTGTAGTGCACCTCATGTTCACCGCCTTCCTGCCCGACAGTGATGGGGGCTTCACTCGCAGGCTAGATCCCGTCATCTCTGACCCCATCTACGACAGCAGTGAGTATGGAGCACCCCTAACCATCCTGTACATAAACTCCAAAAGAACTCCTCCAAATCTACGCCCACTAAATCTACACATACAATCTACAGCCTCAGATGAAAAACCTATCTACAAATTCTTCCCTACTTTTGAACCCACAATTCTAAACCCCATCTATTTCATTAGTGGGCTGTACGCTCCTATATGTACATCCTATCTAAGGAAGGAGCGTGTCTGTACACCCCTATATCTGCACCCCAAATTTCACAAGCTATGTACCGCAGTATTAAACGTTTATATCCCCCATCCACAGCATAGATCTGTAACCCCCAAATCCACAACCTAACAAAAACAGCAGACCCCTAATCTGTACTATATCAAGGGTAGTAGTGAGCCCCTAAAATCCAGGAAGCAACTGGTTCCTACAGGTCGGATCAATGCAGGTTCATTTGGCTCTCAGTGCAATAGGAAATAGGTAAAAGATTAAGCTCTCTGTTATATAAATGTTACGTTTCAGTGTTGTACATGCAATTATGCAAACAATACGGTTAGTGACAGCTGCGAAACATGTACAAAAACAGAAATCACATCAGTTTCCGTCTCTGGTTTCGGTTCCCTGCTTGAGCTCAGAGAAAACGCCTCTGTGTGTAATTTCCTCACCGCTGATAGCCCACACATGAGTGAAACTAGGCCCTCTCGCTAACCCCGCCCTCCTTCTCCTCCTGCCATCCCTGGCAGCCTGTTTTGATCGTGGTCGCATTACCATCATGCAGTCACCACTGGTTTTCTTCTGATCGATTTTGAGCCATTTGCAGTCAAGCTTTAGCTTCTGGAGATAATCACGTCTTAGAAAAGCAATTGAATATTGGTGACTGCAAAACAAATAAGGAGAGGTTTAGCATGATGCTAAAGTAGAGCAGTGTAAAGAGGAATGGTGTCCATAAAGTATGGAGCAGTGATGTGATAGTTTGCGTAAGTAGTGACTTCTGAACAAGAAACAGGAGATGAAGACCTTATATTTCAACCATCATCTGCACGCCTGTTTAATTATTACTTCATTATGTATAAATTTACAACATTGCACATTGGTGTCCTACCTGTAAAACCATCCAATGAAAAAACAAGTGGGTTTTAGGAAAACTGTTGTCCATGATCAAAATGGTTGAGTATATCAGTAATATCCAAAAATACTTATAAATGAGATTGCGTAATATGAAGTGCAGAAAGAAATGTTCCTTTTGCCATGTTTTCAGAAAAGCTTCTGGACGTATGTCTGATCTATTTGATATATAAGCGAGCAGCTCGGATAATAAAGAGTGTGTTGAGCAGAAAGGAATGACTGAAGCTTTCCTGTAACTCTCACTACAGAGGCCCCGAACGCCTCCAACCTGAAGATCGTGAGGATGGACCGAACGGCAGGGTGCGTGACGGGGGGTGAGGAGGTCTACCTCCTCTGCGACAAGGTCCAAAAAGGTAGGGGGCATTTCCTGTCCGCTGTCCTGCCCTTTTGAGAGCTTAGGCCCACTTACTCCGTGCTCTGCGTCCCAGTAGTGTGTTAGCAACAAAATCCAAGCGTTCTGATTGGTTAGAAAGGGTCAGCGGCTGCTTAGTCAGTGGGAAAGTCCAACAGCTCTGAAGAGATTGAGCTGCCCAGGTAGTAACTCCTGGCAGCAGGTGGAAATACCCCTAGTGGTTTGGTGG
>JAFBMS010001428.1:0-41483 GCA_019788955.1 Albula glossodonta
CATGAGTCTGGGCCAATCAGGACTGGATACCAAGAATGATGAACTATCAAATTTACACCACTTTAACTCTTATCTTTCTCCAGCGAGTCTGGCCCAGCTATTGTCTCACCAATGCTGACTTTGAACCTCCCTCAGTCCATGGCTCACATCTGATTCCCAATAAATATTTTCAGAGTGAGCCAACCAAAGGTGATTGATGTGGCAGCCTTGAGGGTACACCTAGTCCATTGCAGGAGTGGCTTATTTCGTTCAGCATGGAACAGCGAACCATATTGTTGCATGGTATCTTTCAGGTGCATGCTTAGTCTGAGGAAACTCAAGGTTTATCATTCCTGCTAGTTTTGATGGTCCACTGAAACCCCTTCTTGACCTCAGCCTACTTGGAATCATTAATCACAAGTAATGGAGCTAAACGAGTTTTGTTTTGTTGTGAATGTGATTCCATCAGCCCAATTAGACAAACTCTTTTATATCGAAAGGTTCATCACAAAGGCAAAGACTCAGGCTTTGTTCAGAGTTTTAAAGAAAAAAAAAAAAAAAAAAAGAGGCATAAAAGTAAGATTTCTCTCTCACTTGCCATCCAAAGCAATGACATTTATGCCTGTGCATGACCCAATATCTCATATGATCAATCAGAATTGTTTGGCTTGCCATGAACAGGAAGTCCATCTCATATGTGTAGTGTGGAGCCAGATCTGACATCACACAGAACAGTTGTGGGGAGAGCAATCTCTTCGTCTTGATCACAGTTCTTAAAACGAGTGAAAATTATGTCTTCGAAAATGTGGACCAAGATGGCAGCGGAGTAGTTGTGGTTTGCTGAACTGTCCTTAAAAATTTTTCTATAAGTAGCATCAGTAGTTTCAGCTAAAAGTTGGGTGATGTTAAATGCCTCCTCAGCTAAATGCAAAATCATAGGTCACCTACCCCTTACTCCAACGAAATCACCTTCTTCAAAGAAAGGGAAAAAGGAACAAGAAACGGCAGACAACAACATAGCTGTGTCTGGTAGATATATAATTGATAATGTACAACTGGTGCCGGATATATTGGATTATTCTGATTTTGTAGAAGATAAGAGTTTTATCCTCTTTCTAGATTTCCATAGAGCATTTGACTCTATAGAGCAACAGTTCATATTTAAACCACATGATTTATTTGAGTATGAAATGCGGTGAAATGTTTAAAAAATCGATACACTGTATGCTGATGAAACTTGCTCAATTAAATTGCCTCATGGCACCACTAAAAGATTTTAAATAGAGCGTGGAATTTGTCAGGGTTGCCCAGCTTCTCCTTATTTCTTCTACCTATGCAAATTTTAGCTAATCACATTAAAAGAAGCAATCTAAAGGGGATCTCTATAGCAGGCAGAACACTGTTCATAAGTCATTCAGCTGAAAACACCACTCTTTTTCTTCAGGATAGAGTTCAAATTGACAATGCAATTAAAATGACAGGTGAATTTTCAGCAGCCTCTGATCTCAAGCTTAACTTATCCAAAAGGGAGTAGTTCCCAATTAAGATCTGCAACGATACAGTGATTTCAGGGATCCTCAGTGAAATATAAGGTTAAGTACCTTGGTGTAACTCTAGAGAAAGATCAATGTTCAAGAGTGTATTACAGTTTTAACCCATTAGTTACATTATTACAGCAAAGATTTAACTCATGGATTCAAAGAGACCTTACTCTAACATGCTCGTGTTCTGATTTCTAAAGTGGAGACCCTGTCCAAACTTAATTATACCAGCTCAGCACTTGATTTTTCAAAATATTTATGTACAAGAATTGATAAAAGTTTATTCAACTTTATTTGGAAAAAAAACCTTCACCTTATTAGAAAAAAATAAATTACTAACAAATTGTGTGCTGGTGGGTTAAATATGTTAGACTTTTATTCTTCATATTCCACATTCATAATCAAGTGGATCAAACAGTATCTGATAAATCCAAACTCTTTTTGGAATTTTATCACTACATATGTGTTTGAAGCTTTGGGGGGTTACATTTTCTTTTAAGATGTAATTATAAGGTAGAAACTCCCTGTGAAATTATGAAATTTTCACAAACAGTTGCTTCTATGCTGGTCATTAATGTACAATCACAACTTCTCTCCCCACAAATATTACATTTGGAACAATCAAGACATAATTTTTACCAACCAATCGTTATTCTTCAAGAGATGGTTTGATAATGACATACTGCTTGTTAATCAGTTACTTGACAAGGATGGCCATTTATTTACTTATCGCAAATTTTTGTCTGAATTTAACATTCCTATAAACCGTAGCAAATTTTCAATTGTATTTGATGTATATTGTTTGGGTTTCATAATGATTTGACTTCTGCAAAGAAATTGTATGTCATTAATCTCATTGTCTTACCAGCAAAATTTCATGTACACTCCAGCAAATTTGTGAAACAGAAGCCTTGCTTCCTGGTTTTTATGTCTTATGTAAAATACATAAGACAAAAAAAGACACTGGATACAGTGAAGCATTGCTTGAACCCCAAAGCTATTAAGACTAGTGATCTGTGTAATGAGTTTAATACTTCATTTATTTAACTCTGAGCATATTGTTCTATTTATCTATTTATAAGCATATTGTTTATATTTTTATATTGTCTATTGTTAAAACCTGTTGTGAAATGCATTTTGTAAATAAAGCTTATTCAAAACCTGTCTTTTTTTTTGTAGGTACCAAAATATTATTTTGGGGATGGGGAATGTGGTGAGCCTCATTCAACACTGCTAAGCCAATGAAAGGGGACAGCATAAGTATGACAACCACCTCACACAAAAGCAATTGTTGTATGGCAGAAGACTCAGCATTAAAATTGAGTCTGTTTCGAGTGCCGGTCTTGGTGATGAACGAGACCCCAGATGATCTGGCAGAGATCTTGTCAAATTGGATACCAGCTTGCTGGCCTGGTGGTTGGGCTCTGCACTGAGATCATACATGATGGAATTAGGAGCTACGTAAAAACCATGTGGTTGGTTCATTTAGGAGGAGGAGTGGATATGACTTGGCACTGTGTGAATGCCAGTGGGCATGGGGCAATGGGAACATCCACAGCAGCAGCTACTGCATTCTTTCACACCACATCAGTCAAACACAAAACAAGTAACAACCAGATACAGCTGAGTCACTGAAATTCTCTTAAAATCGTGTTTTGAGGGTAAGCCCTAACAGAAACTAAAGGATGCTCCCTGTGTTGTGAGTCACTCCAACTGTATGTGGATGTAACAAGGTGAACTTGGTACTGATGTGTTATTTTAGTAATTTCACTTTTTATTTGGCTGCAGTGTTTCTTTAAATGAATATCCACCATTTGGAATGTGTCAGTCTTGTTCCTGAAAGATCTACTGCCTCTGAAAATTATTTATTCCTTACAGGTGCATCTAATTAACACTACATAAGCACACACAAATGAGTGGAAAGCAGGCAGTAGGATCTTGGTTCAGCACAGGAGGGTATGGTTGTTGTGTCTTTTTGTTGTTTTTGTAAGACTCTGTGTTTGTTTCTTCCTGTGCTGGACCAACAGGTCCTCTGCCTCATATTAATGGTGACATAATGTTGTGGCTAGTTATATGTTTTCTATAATGAAATGTATTATTATTGTAAACTGTCAGAATTTGAAGATGTGTGTCAATACTAGTGAAATAAAATCATAAATAAAATTGTGGAGAGCTACACTGTTATCCTGGCATATTATTAGTTGCTGACCCACCTTCCCAGGTTCCTATTAAAAGAACCTGTGTAGCCTTTTTGTGTGATAGGGTGTTAATTGGAGGTCTCCCGACTCTACAAAACTGGAGTGGTGTAGTCAGGGTTTGATTGTTTTGCTCCCCCACCCCCTGGTCAGGGTGTTACATATAAACTCTAGTACTGTAGTTTTAATGCCACTTTTGTTGTTCTTCAAAGTGTGCATCCCAAATGGAACATCCCAGTTGGTTTAAGGGAGTAGCTTCAAAGGAAAGCAAGTCAGTACGTTCTTGATGTCATCTTGCACTCTTCCTAGTGCCTTAAAACAATCTTTTTTTAACAACCTAAGGCAGCACACTACTCTTGAGGTTTCCAGTCAAACGTACCTGTGAACGCCTTTGTTAAAACTGGAATGCCAGGCACATTGTGAAAGTTGTTAGGGAGATGTACTTTTCTCCTTGTAAATACATTAGCTGTCATGAACAGTGGTAGTGGGAACCCTAAAGGAATTCCAAACAGCCATTGGTGCTTTAAATGCAGGACTTGACAGAATCTCACATAAAGGCAAGGTGAGGCAATCATCTGGGTGGGTCTGCCTAAACCTCACTCAGTCCAGCATACTTGAGGAATTCCACAGATGCATGTGAGTCACAGTTTGAAAGGCCTATGGAGACACTAATATAACAAGTAGACTGAAACAAAAAAAAAATACCATGTTGCTATTTTAGAAAGAGTGAACATTGCCACTTGACATCACCTGCATTTCAGAGTGCTGTACATGTGGAGTGTTTTTTAAGTGTCTTGGAAAGACCTGAGGGTAAGTACATGTAGTGATCTAACCCATTTGGATTGGATTGGCTAAAAAAAACCTTAATTCTAATCTGAAGTCAACTATATGCATATACATTCCAAAAAATCAAAGGTGTTCGGGGCATGGACCACAATTAGATAATATTTCGAGTTAAAACAATGCTTGCCAGGTCAAGGATCAAAAACATTAAGGATGGAATTTAGTCAAGCACTGACAGTCCAAGAACATGTGAAATTCAATTCAATTCAATTCAAACAAGCAAGTCTTTATTCTCTCTCTATTCTGCCTCTCCAGAGGAAAACATCTGGAGTATGTAAGAGTGTGAAAAACAATGGCATGAATTAAAAATGGAATTCCTCCATAGAAGGAATCATGAGGTACTAAAAATGAGTGAATTCATACATTCAAATAAACATCTGATTCCAATAAACAATATATTCACTAAAATTCAACATAGATGAAAATCTATGCAAAACATGCATATTTTAACTCACAAATTTTGTAGTACTGTAATTTTATCATAAAATAATATTGTGGCAGTAGCTTTTTTGCTAATGCTATTTTTGTGTTCACTTGTTATGTTGATGCCCAGGCAACCAACATGCTCAACCACATTTTATAAACAAACTAATTATGTTTTGCTTAATGTTTTCTTTTATATGCTTATGCCTGTCATTTACTTTTACCCACTTATTATGGTGTGTGTGTGTGTGTGTGTGTGTGTGTGTAATTGTGTGCTTGCATTGTTATACCCCACATAGGAGTGTTTAATAAGGTAAGCCTGGTGAGGATTATGTGTGTGGATAATAGCCTTCAGCCAAATCAAATTTAGCCAAAAACTGTCTTATACAGCTAGGCAAAAAAGACCCAAAACATAATCATTTTACACTGCTATTTCGTATACCCAGGGCCTTATTTATAAATGGTGTGTATGCATAAAAAACGCTCAAAAATGTGCAAACGCCAATTTTCCTGCACTATTTGGGATTTATTCAGGAAACTTCTACATAACATAACTTACACACAATGTTTGACCTATGCATACGCTCATTTAGGGAACAATTTTGCTCTAAATAGCATACACTAGAGATCATAAGAAATGGAAATGTGCACTATTGTTTCCATATTCCTCATGATTAATTAGGAATTTTGAGCCTGCCCCGGTAGCTCATCCGGTAGAGCACATGCCTTACCACAGCAGCCCAGGCTCGAATCCGGCCTGGGCCCTTTGCTGCATGTCATCCCCTCTCTCCCTCTCCTGTATTTCCTATTTTCCTCTCTACTGTGACTGTCAATAAAAGTGGAAAAATCCCCCAAAAAAAATTAGGAATTTTGAAATTTTTGCAATTTTATTAAAAATAAAAATTTGCGAAGACACTTGAAATTTAGATCAGGTGCATCCCATTGCTCTTTACCATCCTTGAAATGTTTCTGCATTTTGTTTGAAGTGCACCTGTGCTAAATTCAATTGATTGGATATGATTTTGAAAGGCACACACATGACTATGTAAGGTCTCACAGTTGACAATGTATATCAGAGCAGAAACCAAGCCATGAGGTCAAAGGAATTGCCTGTAGAGCTCAGAGACAGGATTGTGTTGAGGCACAGATCTGAGGAAGGCTCCAAAATGTTCTGCAGCATTGAAGGTTCCCAAGAAAACAGTGGCCTTCATCATTCTTAAATGGAAGTTTGGAACAACCAAGACTCTTCATAGAGCTTGCCATCTGGCTGAACTGAGCAATTAGGGCAGAAAGACCTTGGTAGAGGTGACCAAGAACCTGATGGTCACTCTGGCTGAGCTAAAGAAATCCTCTGTGGAGATGGGATAAACATCCAGTGGGACAACCATCACTGCAATACTCCAATCTGGGCTTCATGGCAAACGGAAGCCACTCTCAATAAAGACACATGAAAGCACGTTCGGAGTTTGCCAAAAGGCACCTAAAGGACTATCAGACTGCAAATGACAAGATTCTCTGGTCCAATGAAACCAAGACTGAACTGTTTTACCTCAAGTCAAAGCGTTGCATGTGGAGGAAACCGAGCACCACTGCTCCAGAGCACCTAGGACCTCAGACTGGGCTGAAGGTTTACCTTTCAACAGGACAATGACCCTAAGCACAAAGCCAAGACAAGGATGGAGTGGCATAGGGACAACTCTGTGAATGTCTTTGAATTGAACCCAATTAAACATCTCTGGAGAGATCTGAAAATAGCTGTTCACCGAACCCCAGTCCCCATCCAACCTGACAGAGCTTGAGAGGATCTGCAGAGAAGAATGGCAGAAAATCCCCAAATCCAGGTGTGCAAATCTTACCCAAGATGACTTGAGGCTGTAATCACTGCCAAAGGTACTTCAACTAAGTACAGAGTAAATGGTGTGAATACTTGTAAATGTGAAAAAAATGTATAAATTTGCTAAAATTTCAAACATTGATGAGGGAAAATTAATTTAAATGATTTTAACATATGTAACATTACAAAATGTGGAAAAGTGAAGGGGTCTGAATACTCTCTCAGTGCATTGAATATAGATTGCCAGTAAGAGCTGTTCTTAAATATTCTCAAATGTAATCAACCAGCAATGACTGTACCAGAATGGTATTGCAGTCAGCAATTCTGCCACAGCTCAGTACCTTTTATTGTAACTCATTTTGAGGGAATGACAAAGGACTTAGGAGCAGAATGGTGTTTTATTAGTATGGAAGGATTTGACAGCACTTTCTACACACAGCTTTTTATGTATACAATTAAGCCTTTAGCTATGAATTGAACTCTGGTCAAGTCAGACAGGCTGTGACCTTTCTATACTCTGCATCAACCCTGCAGTTCCTGGGTTCCTGTGTACTGTTACCCATGCTCCTGAACAGCACGATTAAATAACTTAATTTTCCATGCATCAGACTCACTGGACATGCTCCTAAATTTTAGAGCATCAAATCCTGGATGCACTCCTGACATCTCAAACCTCCACACTGGAAAAAAGGCCACTCCAAAAATAAGCAAACAAAAATTAATACAAGATATTTTTTGCTTGTAAAAAGCAAAAAAATCTGCCAATGGAACAAGTGCAAATTCTCTCGGTAAGATTTCTTGAGATAAAACATTATATTTAAGCCTTACAAGATAAGAGTGATCTTGAAATTAGCTGGGAAAACTCATTTTTAGCTATATTTTACTAGTATTGTGATGTTTTGTGTCTCATAATGAGCTTGTGATGCTCAAAAATAGTATTTTCCCCTCAGAAGTAGCATCTTTTTTTTGTCACAATGCAGTAGTGTATAAAATCTACTAAACTGAGGTCGAATCCAAATATTAAAAAGTAAGGCTGGAGAATGTTGCTTAAATAAATGATTAATTTTGCAGAGATTTGATGAGAAAACTTTGGCAAACCTCCTATTCAGCAGGCAAACCAGTTGTCAGACAGAAGCATGTAAAGAAGCCATCCCAGCAATGTCCATTACAACAAAGGAAAAAGGAAACCAGCTGATAAAGGTGACACTGGACAGAAAGAAACTGTAACTAGTAGTCAAAAACTCAAATTTTTTAAAAATGAACCAAAAATGTTATTTTTTGGTGTATTTTTGGTATGGGCACTAGGCACAATGGGCGTTGTGTATATTAAGATATGTAATACATGCATGCTACAATGTTTAGTCATAATATTGATCAGAATGAGAGATAAAGGGAATCTTCTTAGTAATTAAATACAGCATTACAGCATTTATTTTAAGCTATTTTAGTCATTTTTGTCAAACCCTTGAGAGTCAAATTTCATGGCTGTGAGATGGCAAGAAGGGCAAAAAAAAAACATGACACTTAAATATGAGACATTAAAATTATGACAGGAGCGACAAATGAAACAGATTAATTCTTTTGTCATGGAAATATGATACATGGATTGTGTTTTGAAACTCTTAAGATCACAGATCAAATATCTGAACTATTTCTAAACAACTTTTGTTCCATATCATTACAATTCCACGTAAGTTACACTTACCCCTCTAGGCTGAAACAGACGAGTATCTGCATATATGCTGTCTACTGTTTCTATGCTTTCTCTTTCCTCCACAGTGTATCAGCTGTTTCTTCCACAAAAGGCACAGGGCCATTAAATAGCAAAAAGCCATGGCAAAATCTTTATTCATTTGTGAAGGTGATGAAACATGACACACTGGTTGGCTTATGTCCAAATCACACCCAGGTTTAACTAAGCTAATTCATCCATCTTCTTCAAACTTTGCACCTTAGTTTGTAAAACTGTCAAAACAGAGCCCTACACGTGTTACTTATTCTCATGAATTTTATTGTTTTGGTTTATATTGAATTGATTACATGTAAAAATATGTTGTCAGTTTAATACACATAATTTCAAAGTGCCACCATTAGCATCTTATTACTTTTTAATCTGCTCTATGTGAAGACATCAGCAGGAAAACCACAGACCATTATTTGGTGTTATCACATGGGTCTCAAACTCGCGGCCCGTGGGCTAATTGAGGCCCGCGGGAAGATATTTTGCGGCCCCCTACTTGACATCAAAGTTTAGTGTTTTCTCAAATGTACCTTTTTATGGCTTTTATGTCTGCGTTCCAATACTCAAATTTGTCTCCTTTTCTCCCCTCCTTTCCTCCGTGCCCCAGAAACTGATTATGTGTCCTCCTTCCTTTTTGGCAAACCCCTATACCCTGTGCCTTGTTGCAAATACATTATAAAATACTGAATATAAATTTCTTTTCATCCACTACCATAGAAAAGGTAACTTGGTTACTTTTACTGCAGAGTATTGTTTTAAATGAGCCATTTTTTGTCATCTTTTACTCCAGCAGTTTTAATTCTGTAGTAAAATTTTGTAGTTGTAATGGTACCTCTTTCCATCCCCTGATAAACAGTTATGTTAAATACAAAATTTGCAGGTACAATTACTCTTCTTGAGAATTCAATTTTGGACCATGTTTTTGCACCACTTTAATGAGAGACTATGGTCCTAGTGTGGAGGAAATAGGCAATGGCTAAAAGTGTATTTTTTGCAGGGAGTGAAGGTCATTCTCAAAACCCTACTGACTCTGCAGTTTCAACACCCATCTGTGAATATTCACTCATCAGCACTCATCTGTGAAACATGTGCCATGCAGCAACCCCTCACTGAGAACATTCAGCATTGTCATAGAATGATGTTGAAGTCATGGTGATGTAATTACACTTAGGGTGTAATTACAGCACATAGAGATGTAAGTACACTACACTGTGGTAGCTAAACCAAAAGACTGTAAGATGATATGTTTTGCATATGTCAGATGGGCTTTCCTGGTTTCTGTAAGCTTCCTGTCTTTTACTTCTGTGCTTCCCAATCCTTCCATTTTTATGAAGTGAAACATGATGCAGATACAGTTTTTAAGTTTAACAGCCTCATTTCCTGGCACATGCTCCTTCTTTAGCTCTATTCATACTGGTGAAGTTTCACAGTAGAGCAAGATGGCAACCAGTTACTTCATACTGCATTTTTACTCCAAACAGAGAAGTGAATATGAGCTGACCAAAGGCAGAAAGCGGTTAAATAAGTTCCAATAAAGTTCCAATAAATGAAACCTATAGCACAAGGTAGATTTTCTAAAGGTTTACACGTAGTAAAGCTATGTTCACACTGTCAGTCCAAATCCGATTTTTTGCATCTCTCATCAGAATCCGATCTTCCTGATTTACTGTCGCATTATATATTGCAAGTGATCAGATCCGATCTGTGTCCGGGTGGCAATCCTCATTTTTGATCTTATCCGTATTGGTTGCTGCAGTAATGACATTGCATCCGGTAGCAGCGGAGGTGGTAATGACATTGCGCCAGTAAACAGAAGTGATTGACATAAACAAACCAAAATGGAAGGAAATGAAATGGGCTTGCTTATTTTCAACAAGGCAATGTGGAGCCGCAGCGAAAGTTTTATAAAAAATAATGAGTCAGAGGCAGAGGAGGCTTGCCTGTTACACATACTTCAGCTGTGATTAGGGACTTACTACCGCTCATCAGTCCAAACTAGCTTGCTTCCTGTATGTGTGATGTGCACGTCAACTTTGCGTGGCATTAAAAGTCACAGACGTAAAAAAAAAAAAAAAACAAAACACCTGAAATCCGATCAGAGTGGTCAGACCTAAACGGATATGCAAAAATGTGATTTGAATAGGATTTCAAACCAAAAATGAATGTGGTTTGAAACAGATTTGTAGAAATCGGGTCTTGTGATTTTTGGCTGTTCAGCCTTACTACATACCACCAGATTCCAATCGGATATGCACTTACAGCGTGACCATAGCCTGAAACATTCGTAAAACTTACAGCTCAAGACAAGACAAGCTGTTGGTAAAATGATTCCTGTCACAGGACACTCCCAGAAAATTAAAAACTATAATGTCGTGAACAGGTATTCACAACGTATGTATGTATAAATCTTTTCAGAATGTCAGAGGCAAAATAGTATATACATATTATTGATCTAGCAATGTTATTTCACAGCTTTTGGATAAAATACATGATGATGTCTACTGGGTTGTTATGTTGTACTGAAGCTATTGATCAGTCCACTGTCCATGATTCTTAACAAGTGTATCTGTTCTGTTCTTATTCTTAGTGAATACAGAAACACAGTTGTGTGATATCCATAACCAAGTGTTTGATTAATGAATGTTTAAGATGAATGATTATTCATGAACAATAAGAATATATTTAGTCATGAAGGAAATAATGTTACAGAATACAAGAGTAACAAGTCTGAATTCAGTAACAGCATCGGTAGGCAACTGCTTTTAATTATAGTTATGGTTATGTCAGTCCTGAAAAACATGTACTCCTGGCAGACATCCTTGCAACAGTTACTTGTAAACAAAGGTTGAGATCCGTTCCAAACTCCACAATCCCTCATTTAAATATGGATGTTCATGGCTGGAGTTATTTAGATAATGACTCTCAGTTGATCACTTGCAAAAATATTTGAAATATATGCAAATGTCTAGGGTGTACATACAAAATAACACCCATTGTTTTGGATTTTAGTACCCTCCAAACGTATTTGCAGTCTACATATCCTGTAAATTCTTGAAAGCATGTACATTATTTATTTTATATGTGCACTGAACTCGTTGCCCAGTGACATTTGTGGTGTGTTTAATCATTCGTCTGTCTGTGAAAAGGTAAATTCACTGGAAAAAAATGTTCATGTATTCAGATGAAGCACTCCCTCAAGGGCCGCTTTAGTTCTATGAGTTACAGCTGGCATAGTCATGATTCAAAACCAACTAAAGCACTAGTCTTTGGTACACTGACATAGTCCACAGTTTGAAAGTGGGGTGCACCAAGATCTAGTTCTTTAGCTGAATTAAAACTACAATACTTATTGACCTAGGAGGTCAATAAGTATTGTAGTTTTAATGTGTGCATGTTGATTTATATAAACACTGTATAAACAAACTGGTGAAAATGCAAACAACAGTGACAAAGAAACCCCTGAGCAATGCACGAAAACAATATTTGGCAGCATATGCACCATCAAGCAGACATCTCAGCGGACAACCTACAATTTTTTCATCAGCCAACAAAAATAAATGTAAGGCTCACAATCAAATTGAAAGAGCTAGGGATCGTTTTCGATCTAGAGAGTCCAGCAAAACAGTGGATAATAAAATTAATGAAAATGCTGTATTAGCCAGGAAACTGTTGACTACTTTGTAGCTTGCAGCATGAGGATACTGAAAATGCCTTGAGCCACCAACAGGTCAAAGCAAAAATTAACTGTAAAATACAATTTATACAGTGTATGCAGGGATGGGCCATATTTCTGACTGTATTTACATTTATTTCAAATATGTATTTTAGAAGTTTATATTAATCATTAGTTTATATTATTCACAGATATTATATCCTGCACAACTCAAAAAACCCTTTTCTTAGATTGAAATCTCATTGGAATTTTCTGAGGGAATCCATGGCTTCAAAATGCAAACTCACTTCTGGGTTTGTGGACATGGAACTGCTGCTCCCTGTTGACCGTGGCCTAGTCCTATGGAGGAAATAATCCAGACTTGTAAGTAGCATGAAAAGTAGACCAAGGTTGGTGCAAGGTGGGTCTTACCCAAGGTAAGTTGCCTAAGTTATGAAACAATGTGTTTTCTGCTCGGACGTATGTAGAACACATCATTTTAAAAAAGCTGTAAATGTCTTTTGTCATGTGAACTGTCCTGCTTTATTGTACTGTCAAATGAAAGTCTGGAAGCTCAGCCCCGTTGCACCTGGTTTACTGTGCTCTTCCCATGTTCAGCAAAATAGGTTGAGATCAGACTTTTCAGCACATTGGCTGCAATGCTGCAGCATTGGCAGCCAGACTTTAAGCCGTCACCTGTCTGGCCCACCTGGATGGAGGGCGTATATCATGTGGAGCTGAAGGGGTCTGTGGATGGGTGAGTCACTGGCTGGAGAGAAGTGATGTTTACAGCATTGTCTGACATCAGACACTCTGTCAGCTGGTCTGATCTCACTTTACAGCCTGGGGAGGTATGTTGATGCATACATGTAAAACACTGTCCTGCTAAACAGCTTTGAAATAACAATACACGGTCCAGATTTAGAGAATGAAAGTGAAAAGAGACATACGTATATATTACATATTTTGTTATATAATAACATACTTTTATAGCCAAATCCCATAATTGGGAGACTGCAGTCAAAATCATGGTTTTTGTTCTTCACAGTTATTTAACCGGAACCACATCAGTCAATATCCAGCTATAGAATGACAGTATATGGACATGTAAGCTATTTTAAGCTTGCCTAGAGAGTTGGATTGCTTGTCATCTTAACAATAAAACTCTGGAATCTAAGAACATAGTAGTTAGATCGTACATATGGAGTGAAAAGACTTCCCTGGGAAAAAACCTTTTATCAAAATTGCTTTATTTTCTCTTTAGCTGTCTAAAGGTATTGAAGATAAGGAATATATTTAGATATGATATGTAAAATTGAATTTGAACTAGTTGTCATGCATGTCTTTTCTGTACTTTAAGTATGATTTTGTTATACTGTGACTTTGAAATTGAACATCATGGGTTTGGTCCTCATATAAGAGATCATATGAATGAAATAACTTTTTAAATCACTGCAAACAGAAGGACATCTTGCAATCCCTCTCCTGCTCCACACACACACACACACACACACTTTCCATGGTATACTTGTGAGTATGTCTGCTTTCAGAAAGTGTCCATGTAGTGACATTGTGTTTCCAAAGCTCACAATCCAGCACCCACAGCACTCACACCAAAACTAAGGGGAAACATGAGCCCCGCCTTGCTTTACAGCCATAAAAGCAACAGCACATAAAAGCTAAGGCCAAAGGACACCGCGGCAGAATGGTGCAATACAGAGAAAAGAGGAATGAACGACAAGCAGGAAAGCACCTTCCTAAGCATGCCCAGGCATGCCTTCCAATTACTAATACAGCAGGTTTCATATCTCCACATGCCAAATTCCTGTAACAGGAGAATGTGTTGATGAAGGGGCAGTGTCCTTAATCATCATTATATGTGCCAAGAAGGGTTTGTTGAAACTTGAATAATTCCAGGAGCACTGTTGTTTTGGAGAGTGAAAACAACGGTCTATTCAAAGGTGGTATGTGGTCAATGGAACTATACATTGAGAGGGTGATTTGAACATGTTAGAAGTGTGCCGTGAGTGGCTAAATGGAAATAATAATCATGTAATAATATGAGCAAAGATGTATTCCTGTTGTACAAAAGCACAATAAAAATGCAAGCCTGAGTACTGTACATCTCTGTGTTATCTAGATAGGGAACCACTGTGGCCTTGTGTACATGAGGGACATCAAGACATTTGATTGGTGAATCAGCGGTGATTAGGCAGTAGATATTGGAGCTCAGCTGCTACTCTTCTTCCATGAGAAGACTCATTGTTGGACTTGTTTTTAAAATGCATACTTGAGCACAGCTGTGAGCTGTAGATTATGTAATGAGAAAGTAAGACAGGCTCTAATCTAAATTATTGAGGAGAAGGGGACGTCGTTTTAACTGGTTACAACACTAGTTGTAATGTATATTTTTCCTCTTAAAGACATTTTCTGCTTATGTTTAAGTACCCAAAAGGGATTTGCCAGTTAAGTAAATGTGCACCCATCAGCGGTAAGTCTAATGACAAGCTACAATGACATTGAATGTGATCTGATCTGTCTCAGTTCTCCTTCTCGGTTTTACCCAATTTGAAATGACTGTGTATCCCATCTGCTGCACCACCTGATCCAATACAAGACATAAGATGAACTGTGGTTTCATCTCAGTATTCAGTCAATAAAAATAAAGACATCAAGAACAAGGTCCGGTCAACTCCAGTTTAAAGGGGGAAGAAGAAAAGTTTAAAATGTACTGTTTAACAAGCTGATTAAAGCCCCCAAGAGATGTTTGTTTAAACCTGTCAGGGCCTATAGCATTGCCCAGCAGCTTGGTGAATTTTTTTTGGTTTATTTTTTTACAGTCATAAAGCTGTCAACATAGGGTGGCTACGCCGCGCCGTTAGGTAAATGAAACAACAGCCTGTATAACTGGATTTAACTGGGGGAAAGTTTGCAAGCATTAATGGTTATAACTGATATGTGTCTTTGAATTTGTTCAAGTTCTAAACAGCAGTTCTGGTTAGCGTTAAAGTATAATTATTTGTTAAGCTCTCTGTAAATGTGATTATATATATATATGTCTTTATTTCATTTTTTGACTCTCTTCATCAGTAAATTGAATTGCTGATTGATTATATGGATTATAGTTCAGACAATCTACTTATTAAAGTGACAATAGTTGAGATTAGGGTGCATTATGATCTCAAGAAAGGCTAATAAGCTTTGGGAATCTGGTGTCTCCTCTGTAAGGGGTGACACTGAGGACAATGGGCAGGGTGGGGTTGGTGTTACTGCTTTTTGTGTCTTTATTCTTATTTGTTATATCTGGTCCAAGTGTGGTAAGGCTGACTATATTCACAGAGTTCATTCAAGGTGTTACAAAATGTATGAATAATACTCTTCATTTTTGCCCCATCTATAAATTTCGATGGTGATAACTACATCTTCAACTTCAGAACTTCATGGTTGACATGCTAGATCAGCTGGAATGTTATGGGACTTAACCACCCAAACAAGCATAACAAAATATTCTCCCATGTTTTGCACCTCAAAGTCAACATCGCGTTTCTCCAAGAAACGCATCCAAAAAATATAGTCCATCCTAAAATTAGGAAAAATTGGTTCGGACAAGTGTTCCATTCTAAATTCAACAGTAAGGCTAGGGGTACTGCAATCCTTATTCTCAAAACCACACCATTTATTGTTTCTGATGTGTCTGCTGACCCAAATGGTCACTATGTAGTTGTGACTGGCTCATTATTTAATACTCGTCTTAGCAAATGTGTACACCCCCAGTTAGGATGATAGTGATTTTTATCAGAAACCTTCTTTATTCATTACCTGGTATTGACACTCATCAGTTAATACTTGGGGGAGACATAAATTTATGGATCCAGTACTAGACCGCTCCTCAACAAAACATTCACAGCCCTCAAAGTCATCCCTGGTTTTACAGTCTTAGGCAATTTCTTTTCCCATCATCTACACAATACTCATTTTTCTCTCCAGTACATCAAATATATTCATGTATTGATTACTTTTTTGCTGATAAAAAGCTAATGTCCAATGTCAAAGCATGCAAATATGAGAGTATTGTAATATCCAATCATAGTCCTCCGGTTTTAGAACTCAATTCCACCCCACCCCATCCACAGATCTCTACAAACAAAGGCTAAATTTGCAAACAGAATTTAAATTACTCTCAACTAAGCAATCTGAACAGATGCTCTTAGGTCTAGACGAACATGGTATGAGCAAGGGGAAAAAGTTTCTAAGATTTTATCCCATCAGTTATGTAATTCGGAATCTACCCATATAATCCCTGAAATTAAGACCAAGTTTTCAATATTTTTATACTAATCTTTATGATTCTGAATCATTGAATAAACCTGAAGTATTTGAAAGATTTTTTGATAAATTGCAAATTCCGACTTTAGACTCACATTGTAAAGATCAATTAGAAGACCAAATCACTGTAGAGGAAATTAATGTTGCCATCAGCTTAATGCAGAGTGGAAAGTCTCCAGACGCAGATGGCTTTCCAGTTGAATCTCACTCCTTTTGAAGCCCAGAAAAGATCCACTTCAGTGTTCCTCGTACCAGCCAATATCCCTATTAAATGTAGATTATAAAATATTGTCAAAAATCTCGCCCTTAGATTGGAACAGTGCTTGCCCTCCATGATCTCTCCAGATCAAACAGGATTTGTGAAGGGTAGACATGGCTTCTTCAAATTACGTAGGCTTTTTAATCTAATATATACACCATCATCTCCAGTATCAGGGATTGCTTTATCGCTTGATGCTAAAAAAAGCCTTTGACTGGGTGGAGTAGGAATATCTGTTTTATACCCTCGATAAATTCGGTCTTGGACCAAAATTTATTTCATGGATAAAACTCCTTTACAGTTAAACTATGGCCCGTGTTAGGACAAATATATCACTCTCCCTATTTCCCACTCCACCGGGGAACCAGACAGGGATGCAACCGTTCTCCTCTCTTGTTTGCATTATGTATTGAACAATTAGCAATTAAGCTGTAAACAGATGACAAGGTCAGAGGAATCCAACAGCAAGCCAAGAACATTAAGGGTCATTACGTGCTGATGATCTTTACATTTCTGACCCTATTTTTAAGACTTTGGCAGTATTTCAGGTTATTAATTAAATATGCACAAGCGTGAACTACTCACTATTAACTCTAGGGCCAGGTAAATCTCATTTGAAGCTTTTCAATTTAAGGTAAAGATGGATCACCTGACCTATTTGGGTGTCAAGGTTACATATTTACATAAAAAATTATTTGAGGAAAGTTATACGCCCCTCCTTGAATGCACCAAGACAGATTTTCAGAGGTGGGATTATCTCCCATTATCATTAATTGGACACATTAATGCGGTTAAAATGAATACTTTACCCAGATTCTTATATTTATTTCAATGCATCCCAATCTGCATACCAAAAAAGTATTTTAATACACTGGACAAGTATATTTCTACATTTATTTGGAATAGTAAACCCCCAAGGATTCGTAATGATTTTATGCAAAGAACAAAACAATCAGGAGGTTTAGCCTTACCAAATTTCCAGTTATATTATTGGGTGGTAAACATATGAAATATGCTTTATTGGCTCAGTACTTCATCTACAGAGGCACAGGCATGGCTTCATATTGAATCATCACAGTGTGGTAAAACCTCATTACCAGCTCCGCTTAGTTCAGCTCTCCCATTACAATTCAATACTTGCTAATGTAACCCTTTGGTATATCATTACGTCAGAATCTGGGTACAGTGTAGGAAAATGTTTGGATTACAATCAATGTTGATTCAGGCACCAATTCATTTTGATCATATGTTTCCACCCACTATGGTCAAGTCTACTTTCATAATCTGGAAGGATAATGGTATATATAGTTTTAAGGACCTTTATATGATAAGATATTTGCCTCATTCACTCAGCTGACTCAAAAATATAATATCCCACAGACCCATTTCTTCCGTTATCTACAAATACAACATTTCATGTATAAGAGATATCCCCAATTCCCAAATTTACCAGATGAAACAACACTAGATAGCATTCTTAGCATAAATGTGCGCAACAGAGGAGAAATCAAAATGATATGTAATGTATTATCAACCTTACACTCTCCTTCTCTTTCCATTATTAGATCCCAGTGGGAAGATGACTTGGCATCTGAGATAACAGATTGTAATTTGCAATCCATTCTTCAAAGAGTGTACTCTTCCTCAGTTTGTGCTAGACATGGGCTCCTGCAATTTAAGGTCCTGCATCTATCCAAGGAAAAGTTAGCTAAGATCTATCCAAGAGCAGATCCCTTATGCAATCGGTGTAAATCAATAACAGGGTCCCTCATTCATACTTTTTGGACATGTCCAAACCTTCATGACTACTGGACATCTGTATTTAATACATTTTCAAAGCTTTTTGGAGTTAAATTTACACCTTCCCCTTGGATTGCTATTTTCCAGGTAGTACAGAAGGACATGCCCCTTCCCAAAATTTACTTGAATGCTGTTGTTTTTGCTTCCTTGACTACGAGATGCCTCATACTTATGAAGTGGAAACAGGAGGGCTCTCCTACACACATCCAGTGGGTCGATGAACTTATGAGGTTTATATACCAGGAGAAAAGTTTTATAAGGCATGGCAGCAACTTCTGACATATATGAAAACAGTAAAACTGTGTGTTCTCCCATAACTCAAATCAAATAACAATATAGATGTTAATGGACAGCTGTGACTAGCACATGATCCATCTTACCTTGTATTATGGGTTTTAATGTGTATGTTTATTACTATTAATCACTGCTTTGTCTGTATATATATTTTTTTCTAGTTTCTTATCTGTCTGCTCATATAATTTTAGATTTGCACTATTTGTGTTTCTGATTCTCTGGGATGGTGAGGTGGGTGGGGGGCGTTAATAAAAATAGACAACATGCAAATTTCTGTATTGTGGTATTTTATACTGACAGTGTTACAAACCTGTATTGTTGTTTGAAAAAGGAAATAAAATTAAATAAAGAAATAAAAATAAAGACAAACACACATTCACATTTACAGTGTATTAGTAAGTCTAATGTACACCCATTGAGTACTTTATAAGAAACACTATAGTAATACTGGGTAGGGCCTCACTTTCTCTCAAAACAGCTTCAAGGCATGGATTCCATGAGTTGTTAGAAACATTCCTTTGAGATTCTGGTCCATGTTGACATGATTCCATCATGCAATTCCTGCAGATTTATCAGGTGCACTTTTATGCTGCAAATCTCCTATTCTACCACATCCCAAAGGAGTTCTATTGGATTACGATCCATGACTGGGAAAGCTATTGAAGAACAATGAAGTCAGTGTCATGTTCAGGAAAACAGTTTGAGATGGCTTTTGCTTTGTGACATGGTGCATTATCATCCTGGAAGTAGTTATGAGAAGATGGGTAAATTGTGGCCATGAAGGGATGCACATGGTCAGCCACAATACTCAAATAGGCTGCGGCATTCAAGCCATGATTGATTGGTATTAACAGGCCCAAAGCTCATTCCCCACACCATTACACCACCGCCACCAGCCTGGAGTGTCAACTGTTGACAAGGCAGGTTGGGTCCATGGATTCATGCTGTTGGCACCAAATTCTGACCCTACCATCTGTGTGCCTCAGCAGATATTTGAGATTCATCAGACCAAGCTATGTTTTTCCAGTCCTCAACTGTCCAGTTTTGGTGAGCCTGTGCCCACTGCAGCCTCAGCTTTCTGTTCTTGGCTGACTGAAGCAGAACCCGACGTGGTCTTCTGCTGTTGTAGCCCATCTGCTTCAAGGTTCAACGTGTTGTACATTCTGAGATGCTTTTCTGCTCACCACAATTGTACAGAGTGGTCATCTGAGTTACCGTAGCTTTTCTGTCTGCTCAAACCAGTCTGGCCATTCTCTGTTGACCTCACTCATCAACAAGGCATTTCCGTCTGCAAAACTGCAGTTCACTGGATGTTTTTTTTTTTTCCACACCATTCTGAGTAAATTCTAGAGACTGTTTCCCCAAAATTATGGTTAATGAAGTATTTGGAGAGTGTATAATGTTTGCATTTTTTGCTGGATTCCAGTTCAGTTTTTAGTTTAGCTCAAATGTTTAGGATACAAATTTGTTTTAATTGATTATTTCATAAATCCAGTCTGCTGTGGTTAAAAGAGAATACAAGTTTTTTGGACATTGCACTGGTTTGACTGTCTAAATACAATAATTTTATACATTTCATTTTAGATTGATGAAAAAGTATGTAAATCTATGTACCACTTTGAAAGATGTGTTGCTATAGGTAAGGGTGCTTTCAGAATATTACAAGCATACACTTGCATTTAATTTGAAGAAAACAATGTGCAAGGTGGTTTCTCCAACCACAGTGATCTTTTATTCAAAAGACCCATGTTCTTTTCTCTTCAGTTTAGCATCAACCATCAAGTTGACACCGGGTAGTCTGTTCCCATGAACAGTACCAGTGCAGTGAATTCCCGGCTGAGCCAGCGTGAGAATAAGTGGGACACCTGTGAACCAATTGCCGAAGTAGGGCTTGTTAGTTCTGTTGTTTGGGTATAAGCTGGGTCAGACGGACAACATTGCCATTTGCTCCCACATCTGGCTGCTCAGGGGGCTGTACAACTCTCCCTGTGTAGATTTCAAAGTTGTGCGGGACACCATTAGAGCCAGCTAAGACAAGTAATTTGTAGCCCCATTTCCTTGGTTTTGCTGGCAGGTATTGCGTCAATCTATTTCATCCCTTGAATGGGACCATCTGCTCATCTACAGCCTGCTTGTTCCCCTGCAATCATCTTAAGCTTTGAGGTCAGATGAGTAACCAGTGGTCGGATCTTGTGGAGTGGATCAGCATTTTCCTCCTGTCTGTCTTCACTGTTGTTGAAGTGCAGGGATTTTTTGATGGCCTCCCATCTATTCAGTGCCATAGTGTCAGCTACTTGGGACACAGGGCAAGGGTTCCCCAGGACCAGAGTTGAGAACCACTCCTTCACCATGATTGCCCTAACAAAAGTGGTCTAACTATGCAGTGATAATGTTACCCTGAGGCAACGAGCAAAAAACACAGTTTAAGGAAGTAAATGAAAACAAAATATGTCTTTAAACAACCAAATATACTTATTTACATATTCATACACATGCACATACTTTTATTTATAAAGTTATTTCAGTTTAAACATAAAAAATTATATTTATCCTACCATCACTTTCACTTTGTACAGCACTTTGGTCAACTCTTTGTTGTTTTTAAATTTGCTTTATAAATAAAGTTGCCTCACCTTACCTTACCAATTGCTGGCACTGAGTCCCATGTGGCTTTGGTTACTATAAGAATTGCTCCACCCCCAGGTGATATGTCAAACCTACTTTGACCCCTCATTTTATTGGACAGAGACATGTCTTGGGACATTGTATAAAAAAACATTTACAAATTTAAAGGGAGGGTGTAATAACCAAAAAAGCCATTCCATAGAGGATTAAAATCATCCAAGTTTTAAGGAACTATATTATATCATTACATCACTTGCAGTTTCACTAGGGTATAAAAATGAGGTATGAAGCATGAAAAATCAGTTTGCCATCCAGCACCATGAAGAAAATGACGCAAATGCAGTTTGCCCCCCAGGATAGGGTGGAGGATGGTGAGAGAAGAAAAAAAAAAAACCCTCACGGTGAGGGAATTGTAGGCCTTGGTGGCATCTTGGGATCACCAGGTTTCAAAAAACACCATCAGATGCCACCTCTATGAACACATGATTTTTAGAAGGGGTGCAAGAAGGAAGCCTTTTCTGACCCCAAAGCACAGAAGCAAGCACTTGCAATTTGCCAAAAATAATTTCAATAATGACTGGACGAAGGTGCTGTGGTCAGATGAGACCAGATTTAAACATTTTGTCCAGATACAGCATCGGCATGTTTGGCGTTAAAACGGAGACACATACAAGGAAAGGCACCTTATACAAAGGTGAAACATGGTGGTGGGTCAGTGATGTTTTGGGGCTTTTTTAATTCCAGAGGCCTGGGGGCACTGGATAAGATCAGAGGCTTAATGGATTCCACCAAGTTTCAGGCAATTTGACTGACAATTTGGTTGCCTCTGCCAGAAGGCTGAGATGTTTGCTGTAGATGGACTTTCCAGCAAGTCAGTGACCCAAAGCAAACCTCCAAATCCACACAGAAATGGTTCCGGGACAACGAAATCAATGTTCTGCAATGGCTACCTCAGTCACCAGACCTAAATTTGATGGGAAATCTGTGTGCTGAACTAAAGAGGGCAGTTGATTAAGCACAAACCCAAGAATGTGAATGATCTTGAAATGATCTGCAGACAGGAATGGTCCAAAATCCGTCTAAATGTGTGCCTTAACCTTGTAAAACAGTATAGGAAAAGATTGCACGCTGTTATCCTTGCCAGAGGTGGTTGCACTAAGTACTAAACTAGGGGTGCCAATAATTATGAAAAAACCTTAATTTTGGTGATTTTATTTATTAAATAAATGTATGATTTTGGTTGGTTGCATAGGAGCATTAATAAACTACAATAAAGCTTTGCATTTTGAGCTTCTCGATAATGTTCTTATTTATTTTTTTATTGTATTTTTACTGCATTTCCAGTCAGGGTTAGGGCTGGGCGATATATCAGATATATTCAATATACTGTATATTTTTTTACAAAAAAATACAAGAAATTTCCTTATTGTAATTTCGAATTAGGTGTTAGTTTACAGCATAATCATTTGCATGTTTGTTTTAACAGTCGACAGCATTTAATAAGCACAAGCTTTCTAACTTGCAATCTCTCTCTCTCTCCCTGAAACACTCTCTCAAACACACCACTGTCACCATGCCCATCAGTCGTTTTAGAGAAAACGGTAAAAAGCAGGCTGCTGGAACTGAAGAAGACCTCATTTAAAAAAGAGCAGTCCCAGTAGGTGATTTGGATTTAGGAGGGAAGATCTGCATAGTATACTGTTGTGTAAATTATGCCATAAAAAGATTGCAACAAAAGGTAGCAGTGGCACAAATGTATTGCACCACCGCAAACAACACCATCTAGTGCAGCACAACAAATCTGTTAAACACTGTGAGGCTAGTTCTGCTCACGTTACCATTATAAGAATTCAATTATCTTGTTTGTATACTGTATTTTAACTTAACAAAAACTGTTAAAAGATATGCTGTGTGCAATTGCCCTGCTTAAACAAATAAAGGCTGTTATTTAACATTGTATTTGGTTTTGACTTAAACCAGGGGTGTCAAACTCATTTTAGTTTAGGGGCCACATACAGTCCAATTTGATCTCAAGTGGGCTGGACCAGTACAATCATAGCATAATAACCTATATTGACAAGTCCAAATTTTTCCCTTTGTTTTAGTGCAAAAAAGTACAAGTACATTCTGAAAATGTTCACATTTAATCACCTTTAATCTTTTTTCAAAACAGTATAAACAACCTGAAATTTCTTCAGAAAAATAAGTGCAATTTCAAAAATATTATGCCTCAGTTTATCATTTACATATGCGCATTACAACTTACAGATCACAGTGTATCTACAAAGGCACAAAACATTCAGTCACAGGTATCTGGACCAGAACAATATAGTATTTTACTTTATGATCAAAACAACTTGTCAAGATATAGAAATAATTTTAAATTTACCTTCATTTCCACATCTATTTAGTAATCCTGACCACCTGAACTGACACACCATACCATACAAACTAAAGTGGGAACCATTAAGGAAGAAGGTTAAGTTATCACCCTACCTTGTAAATGTATAAAATCTATACATAAAAGATACATAACAGTGCATGAACAATAGGGTTCCACCAAACCAAACTCTTTTGTACTGAAGCTGCTGTGTGTTCAGTGTCTTTAAATATTTCCACAGTAAGTATTCATTTTCACAGAACTATATTCTTCAGGGTGCAAGTGTCTGAAGCAGCATTTTACATTAAGTAGGCTTATTCATTGTTTAATTTGCTCCTGAAACTTGGCATCGTTTAGTCCTCACAAGTGCATCAATATCAGACGTCAAGTCCTAGGTAGCAGCCAATCTTAGGATGTCATTTAAGTGCTTGTGTGTGAGCTTTGAGTGCAGCTTTGTTTTATTGATGCTCATTACAGAGAAAACTTGTTCACAAAGGTAGGTAGTCCCAAATATGCACAAAACTTTTGCAGCAAGGGCTGTCAATTTGGGGTACCCTGGCAAGAGATACTGATAAAATGTGTCCAAGTCTGCTGAGGCAAATGTGTCTTTCAAATCTGAATCACACTGCAAGTCAATTATTTCAAGTTGGATGTTGATGGGCAGATCAGAAATCTTGACTGTGAATGGAGAGCGAAAAACTGCAAATTCTTTCTCAAGTTCACCAAAGACCTGAAACTGTTGCTCAAACTCCCGCAGCAATCCTGTAATCTTGTCTTTGTACCGATTCATGTCAGCATTAACTCCGGTCGCATGCACATCTTTTAGACGAGGAAAATGAGCAGGGTAACTGCTTGACAGTTGCGTCTCCCACAAAGTCAACTTCAACTTGAACGCGCGTATGCTGTCATAATACTGTGTGACAACTTTTTTTGCAGCCTTGCAGCATTTTGTTCAGATCATTCAAGTGCTTTGTAATAGCCACCATAAATGCTAGGTCCTGCAGCCATTCTAGGGATTGAAATTCCAACACTGGTTTGCCCTTTTTCTCCATGAACTGTCCAATTTCCTCTCGTAGATCAAAGAAACGCTTCAGCACAGCACCTCGGCTTAACCACCTTACTTCAGTGTGGTATGGCAGGCTATGGGTAACATCTTTATCACTGAGAAGGCTATCAAACTGACGGTGATTCAGACCTCTGGCTCGGATGAAATTAACAGTTCAGACAACCACTTCCATGACGTGATCCATTTTTAATGACTTGAAACACAATACCTCCTAGTGCAAAATACAGTGAAATGTTGAAAAACCATGTCCTCCATTTGCAGCCTGTACTTTCTCTCTGACTTTTGTCACAAGACCTGCTTTTTTCCCGATCATTGATGGCGCGCCATCTATAGCCAGGCTTACTGCACTGGCCCAGTCCACCCCGCCCCTGTCCATCGCTCCATCGAGAGAGTTGAAAATGTCATTTGCTGTTGTGGTGTTTGTCATAGGCACCAACTCAAGGAACTCCTGGATAGTTAGGCTAGTTGAGCAACATCTGTAATGTCTGTGCTCTCATCAATTGCAACAAAAATGCAACAACCGACTTGACTTTGTGCTTCATTCGGCTTTCCAAATCTGCCGAAAGATCTGAAATCCTATCTGCCACAGTGTTTCTCATCAGGCTAATGTTGGCAAAAGCCTGTCGCTTCTCAGGGCTTCTTCAGCATGCATGTTCTCACAAGCTCACCCTCACAGTATGGCTTGATGCTAATGCTGTTTCACTAGCAATAAGGTAGCTAACTCTCACTGCTGCATCACTTATATCTCGGCTACGGGTAAAAACAGACTGCTGTTTCTTCAGACCCGCTAACAATTCATTTATCTTCTCTCTTCTCAGTTGTCCTTGCAAGCTGTTGTATTTTTTGCCATGATGAGTCTCATAGTGACTCCAAATATTATATTCTTTGAGCACTGAAACCTGCTGTGAACACACCAAGCACACAGGTTTCCCATTCACCTCTGTGAATAAATAGGAAACAGTCCATTTTTCTTGGAAAACTCTACACTCTGTGTCCACTTTTCTCCTTTTTGACAAAGACATTTTGGTGAATGAGGGTGCCAGAGAGTGTAATGTTGACAGTAAAAGAACACGAAGAATAGATTATAATAACGATAAGGCAAACTCTGTGTTGATCAGTGAGCTTTTGTTGATAAGCCGCCTGCAGGAAGAGCGTGCGGGAGGATGAGGTTTTTGGCGGTGGACGCAGAGTGTGACACATATTTTAGTGGACAAAGTATTAATATTTTATTTAGTTTTATTAATACTCAATTTAATCATTCAGAGCATAGAGTAAATACATATAAAATAGCTGATTTAATTTTTAAAAATTCTTTTGTAGTTCTTTTTTTTCCCAAGCTGGTGGGAGCCACAGCAGGGGGGCCAAAGAGCTGCACGTGGCTCGTGAGCCGCGGGTTGCCGATCCATCCAGAGCAGTGTTTCTCAACCTTTCTTGAACGAACGCCCCCTCACCTCATCATGACACACCATGCCGCAGCGAAAAACTCAAATGACAAAACTGACTCACAGAGACCAGTGTCAAAATGAGTGTCAAAATGTTGGAATATGAGTGATTTATTCTATTTTTAGAAAAGGCCTCAAATGGTTATATTTTCATTTATGTTTGAATATGATTAGGCTACATGACATTTATGTTTCCTATTAGAGAATGCAGTCATTACACAGAATATTGTCTTTTGGGGAAAAAAAACAACACTTGTGAACTGATAGAAATTGTTGTAAATATATGTGTTTGCAAATTCACAGAAAAACAATCAGGCAAACAAAACTCACTAAGTGCTATGGTGGCACACCCTTGCATATACCTATGCCAAGGCAGATTATAAAGATACCAGAAAAAAAGGAGAATGCCTGGTCAGCAATTGCTTACAAAATAAAAACTACCCGTAAGTAGCTCTCATAGCTAGCTCGTAATATTTTTCCTCCTTTTGGAATGTATTGTTTTTTGCAGCATTTTCGTTGAAAATAATTTTCGGTTTAGTTTTGTTTCGTTGTTTGATTTGGTTTTGTTATTTTGTTTTCATTGTGTTGGGATGGGATCCATGGGGTGTACTCCACATTTTCTCTGTCCATCCAGAGTACATTGGTGATGTGGGCCATGCTCTCTCCCTCTCCTCAATGGTTCCCACTCCAGCCAGAGAAGAAGCTGGGTGGCAGACGGCAGAGGCGGCATCCAGATGCAATGGTCCTTGGAAGAGCAGCAGCACTCCATTCTGGGATTTTGTTACGCTTTTGGTTTTTATTTTGGGTCACAATGGAGGCACAGCAATGAGGCACCAAGCCCAAAACCAATTGATAATGTCCTTGTTAAATATACCATTCTTAACAATAAATCCTTCCAAACTTACACAGTTGTCTGAAAATGTTTTCTGCTGAAAAACACATTTTTTTGTTGTGCTGTATGTTAAAAGTTAATGTAGTGTAATTCAGGCAATCAAAGTTGATTTACATCTGGAAATGGATATCTTAATGGCATGTTTCTATGAGGGGCTGTCAGGGACATAATTCAAAATTATCATTCACACACACATATAAAACAAAACACATTCGGAGACTATAATAGAAACTTCACACACTTACAAGTGAAATGCTTTCACAAACACTACTGAAATGTTATGCTGTCTCACACACACACACCTGAAATGCTTTTATACACACAATTAAAATGTTTTGTTTTCACACACACAACTGAAATGCTTTTATACACACAACTGAAATTCTTTTTTTTATATGTGTGTGTGAATGCTAATTCTGAATTATGCCCCTGAGCGGCCCCTCATATGTTTCAGTAATGTTGTTTATAAAGGCTAGAATTCATTTGACCTGACACACTCTTCATGGATATTTCAAGAGGGATAATTATAGCAGGCCTGAAAGGACTTTTGAGGCAGAGATTCCACATGTTCCAGAATGTTATTTTACCTGCAAATAAGGTGTGTACCCTGGAAGGATAGTGTGCATGGTGCATGAGCATTGGAGGGTTAATCTGGCAACTTTGGTTTTTGAAGAGCTGTCAGACTGTGGCAGGAGCATTACCATTTGAATGCAAAATAGAATGCAGTCCCAAGTCTCGAATCCATTACACCACAAATAGCTTATTAGCATATCAATAAATAGAATCTGCTTCATTATTCAATGACGCTTTCATCAGCATACTGCTGATGCTGAAAATGCCAGCTTCAATCAGAATCATTGTATTGAAGGACGTGTGAGAACATTACTATCCTCTGCACAAGGAAATCTTTCAGAACAAATCACTATCTTGAAAGGAAAATTCATAAATTGACAATGGTTGTTTCCTGTCATTAGACACACGACCAAAACATATTATGTTCAGGGTGCCTGTCCACCTATTTATTTCAGTGTGGGATAATGTTTACTTCAGCTATTTACATTATTCTTCTGTCACAACATGATTGGCTTCCTTTCTTGCTCACTTCTTAATGAACTGCTTTGTCTTGTGCATTAATCTGCTAATCAAACAAATTCACTTTTACCTAAAGTTATTCTGCTGGCTGTAGATCCCATGTCACTCAACCCCAAATGTAGCCTGAATAATTACCCATGGTTAAGAAATGTATATTTCCTTTCTTTCCGAGAGAGCATTTAAATATAGCAACCAAGAGATAAATTGGTTTTCAGAGAAGCAGAACCACCCTTATGGAAGCAATTGCTTCGAAAATGTATCGAAGCACAGATGCTTTAACCAGATGGGTGTTATGTCACCATGATCAAATATGCATGTACACCCCAATAACAGAGGTTACCTGTGGTTCTCTGAGAGGAGTCCGTAGTAGTCTTTCACCACATAGGAAGTTCAAATCTGACACGGTAGCTTTTTGAAATTACCCTTTCCACATGTATTTTCTTAATGAATCGTCTGTTTAGTATGTATTCTCTTACTTGAATATGCAGATAGAAGAAAAATAAGCTGTGCTGCGGTTATCTGTGTGTAAAGTCCTGTGCTAATGACAATGTCAATGTTTACATCAAACAATGAATTGGAACATTTGGACAACAGGAGTAAGCTAACTAAGTTAAACCATGTGTTTCATCATGATCATTTTGCAAAAAAACAAGAATGAATTACCAATTAAAGGCATAAACATTTTCAGATTTGGCTTGATATTCTTTGTAAATCTGTTTATTTGAGAATGCAGAGCATGAGAATAATAGTGACATCTGACATGGCCGAATAGGCTTTCCCTGAGAAGTGACGGAGAAAACTGAAGAATTTTTAAACGCTATCTATTCAAGGAGGCTTAGAATCATTTAGCTGATGTGTCACAGTAGTTATACTTTCAAAGCACTTGTGATAAGAACATCTGCTGGTAGCTTACACAAATCAGCGGACATATTATTTCCTCAAGAGACACTTAAAACCAGCCTGAAGGCTTTGTCCTTAGTGGGTCCTATTTTATTTTATTTAGTTACTGCATATACACGCATTCACAAGGTACATAGCCCGTTTACCAAGTATTATGTGATATCCAGGCAATATATGTCATTTATTTCCATGCAGCTTCAGTAACGCAGTGTAAAGTGTGTAACATTACACCAATTGATATTGGGCATGCATTTTGCTAATTAACTAAATAAATTCCTGTGTTGAAATTTCATTGATAAAAGTGAATAGACAATGTAGTTGGGATTCGAAAAGCACAAGCTCGCTTTAAGTCACAAATCAAAGCACCCATGGGTAACGGTGTGTTGAACACCACCCCCAGCAATCTTGGTATCGAATAACCAATCACAGTTCAATCCACTTCCAAAGCTGCTATCAAGAATTACCAAGAATTGGCCAATCACAGTGCCTGCCTTCTACCAAGAATTGCTGATGACATCACCAGCTACCAAGCTCTACTAAAAATGGGCCAATCAGAGAGCTGTTGCACCGGCGACGTCACTCCCTTAGCATTCTCAGCATTGTTTTTAAATCAGCACATCCTCTGGTAATTTACTTTACCTCCAGCATCGAGAGAAAAATTTTACCTATACCACCTGGACGACTCATCATATTTCTTCCTTCAAAAGAATTTGTATGTGACTTCATTGGTAAGTTTTTTTTTCATTTCAGATTTTTTTATGGTCACTTCAGTTATGATGAGGTTAACGTTGTTGGCTAATGTCAAATTGCTTACTGTCACAAGTTATAGTTAGGTAAAAAGTATGTAGTTACTGTATATTTACATGTGATTGTTGTTAGTCCAAAGCCCTCCTGATAACATCATCATACTATCATTCACAACCAAAGCAATTTATCTAGGTAACTTAGCTTAGCTAGCTAAGTTTGTGAGATGGGAGTTCAGTCGTTTTATTGACGTGGTGGTTATCCATGTCGAAAGCAAATCTTAGTCTTGACAAAGTCCTTGGTCCTAACATTTTCACCAAGTATATAATAAATATAATAATATATAATAAAACAGGTGAATACATTGTGAGTAATGCTGGAATTCTAATGTAACACTGGAATTGCTCAGTATTGATTAGTATTAGTATTCATTATTTGATTGTCTACATTGGTAATCTCCATTTAAAGTGTAATTTTATTACTACAGATACAATGAAAGTGTTTTGACTTGCATTAAGTGTAGGAAAAGGTTACCCCTAATGGGATGAAGTCATTTACAAATGATGCTCAGCCAAAATAAAGTTCAAAGCTCAAAGTTTGGGAAATAACATTGGTTATTGTTTTTAAAGGATGTTTTTTTTAAGCTCAAACACAATAAAAATAACTAGTCATTCGTTTTTTTAAAACTGCTGTTTCATTATTACCCCCAAAGAGGGTTAAAATCGTGTTAATGCTAGAGCCTATTGATTGGGCAGTTATTTTTTAACGGGTAAACATTCTGTCTGTTCTTTTGTGCCTGTGTACTTGAACATTGTCCTTTTTTTCACTGACAGAGATGGAACCACAATTCAGAAAGAAGGCTGATGGCAGTATTGTTCTCAATGATTCCTTTGAGGCACTAAGAGTGAAAAAAGAGAACAAGGAGAGGCCATGGTTGCGTCCTTTTTCATCTGAGAAGATTTTGGAGTCCGCCAGGAGGGCTGCTGTACTGCCAACAACCCGGACAACACAAGTTATGAGTTGGGTCTCCATGAGTTAGTTTGGGCTCTTCAGGGGCCAAACCTTCAAGTGGGTGATGGAAAATGCCCTGGGATATGGAGGATACCTTGTT
Organism: Albula glossodonta; assembly: GCA_019788955.1. Classification (NCBI taxonomy): domain Eukaryota; kingdom Metazoa; phylum Chordata; class Actinopteri; order Albuliformes; family Albulidae; genus Albula; species Albula glossodonta. The sequence goes on from JAFBMS010001428.1 coordinate 31,140, forward strand.
GCCTCAATGATCCCGGAGACAGGAAAAGTGAAAGACTCCAGGAGCCATAGCAGCAAGGAGGCTTTCAAGGAGTAAATGAAGCTGTTTCCAGAGGGCCATGTAGCCATTTCCATCAAGGTCCAGCAGTCCAGTACCCAGCCCTCCACCAGCATGCAGCTGTTCTCTAGCAGCCTATTATCCAGGAGTCATCCTCAGCGGTTGGAACCTGGACGCCCAGTTTGATGTCTACCTCCACGGCCTCGCGGTTGAGATTAAAGACAAGCTGATCATTCACGACTTACCGGCCAGCTTTGACACCCTCATGGAGATGGCTAACCGCATCGACCAGCGCCTGTCCATTCGCCGCCGGGAGGGGCTGGAGAGGCTGCGCCTAGACCACAGGTCCACAGAATCGCGTCTTGGGAGGTTCGCCATGGCCGGTTTCCCCAAGCCCAGGCAGAAGGACCGTACTCGGCTGACCCCTCCTGAAAGCCAGCGTTGCATCAGATCTGATGCCTGTCTCTACTGTGGGAGATCAGGTCATTTCCTCACCACCTGCCCACTAAGAAGCCAACACTCACCAGTAGGCAGGGGATTACAGGTGGGCATTACCCCGATTCTGCATTCTTCTAACTCCTGTTCTGTGCTGTCTGCTTCCCTCCTTATTGACGGTGACGTTCGGGTTGTCTCTGTCCTTGTGGACTTGGGGGCAGACGGGAACTTCATGGACACCCAGCGTCTTCAGATACCCATCACACCTCTTCAGAACCCCGTTGAGGCCCTTGCCATCACCAGTGCCCCACTCATCTGCATCACCCACGTCACTTCCCCACTGAGCATGTTGCTGTCCGGCAATCATCGTGAAGAGGTTGTATTCTTTCTTATTGACTCCCCTAGAGCTTCTGTGGTATTGGGGCACCCCTGGCTTGCTTGCACAATCCCTGGGTGGACTGGGCCACAAATCACATTCTGGAATGGAGTCCCTATTGCATGTCTCATTGTCTTCGAGATGCTCAGGTTCCCATGTTATCAGCCAGATCCACTTCGGGAGAGATCACTGACCTGTCTGCTGTTCCACCTGAATATCGGGACCTAAGGGAGGTGTTCAGTAAGGCCCGTGCCACTTCCCTGCCACCCCATCATCCCTATGACTGTGCCATCGACCTTCTGCCATGTACAGAACCTCCCAGAGGCCGCCTGATCTCCCTCTCTTGTCCAGAAACCGAGGCGATGAACAAATACATCCAGGAGTCGCTGGCTGCAGGACTCATCAGACCCTCGTCTCCTAATGGTGCCAGATTCTTCTTTGTGGGCAAGAAGGACGGCGGATTGCGCCCCTGCATCGACGATCGAGGACCCAGTGCCATCACAGTTCAGAATCATTACCCTCTGCCGCTAATGTTCTCTGCTTTTGAGTCCCAGCAGGGAGCGGTCATCTTTACTAAATTGGACCTACGCAACGCCTCCCATCTGGTCCAAATACGGGAGGGAGATGAGTGGAAGACGGCATTTAGCACTCCTACAGGCCACTACAAATATTCGGTTATGCCGTATGGACTTACCAATTCCCCGGGGGTCTTCCAGGCCCTAGTTAATGATGTGCTGCGTGACATGATCGGCCAGTTTGTCTATGTGTACCTGGACGACATCTTGATCTTCTCCCGCTCCAGCACCAAGCACTTCTAGCATGTACGACAGGTTCTTCAGAGACTCCTTGAGAATCAGCTGTTTGTCAAGGTGGAGAAATGTGAGTTCCACCGCGAGTCTGTCTCTTTTCTGGGGTTTGTTGTTTCCACAGAGGGCATCCAGATGGATCAACAGAAAGTCCAGGCAGTGGTGGAGCGGCTGCAACCTGAATCTAGAGGAGAGTTCCAGCGATTCCTGGGGTTCGCCAACTTTTACCAGCGCTTCATCCGGAACTATGGTTCTGTAGCTGCTCCTCTCACCGCACTGATGTCAGCCACCCAAAGATTTTCCTGGACATCCGCTGCGGAGAAGGCTTTCCGGGAAGTCATGGTGCGCTTCACTTCAGCTCCTGTCCTGATGTAGCCGGATCCATCTAGGCAGTTCGTGGTGGAAGTGGATGCCACAGATGTGGGGGTGGGGGCAGTTCTCTCTCAGGTCTCTGCATTGGACGGCAAGTTGCACCCCTGAGCTTTTTTCTCTCATTGCCTTACACCTACGGAGAGAAATTACGACATCGGAGACCGGAAGCTGTTGGCAATGAAGTTGGCGCTTGAGGAATGGAGGCACTGGTTGGAGGGCTCAGAGGTTCCGTTCCTGGTATGGACTGACCACAAGAACCTGGAGTATCTGCTGTCGGCCAAACGCCTCAACCCTTTCCAAGCCCGCTGGTCCTTGTTCTTCGCTCGCTTCAATTTTATCCTCTCCTTTTGGCCTGGCTCCAAGAACGGGAAACCCGATGGAGGAGCCTACTGAGGGGGATTCTATCCTGCCATCCCACTGCTGGCTGGCGGTGGCACTGTGGGACATTGAGGCAGTGGTCCGTGCTGCCCATCAAGTAGGTCCTGACCCAGTGCCTGTCCTGCTAACCTGCTCTTTGCTCCGCAGTCTGTCCGCTCGCAGGTCTTGCAGTGGGGGAACTCCCCCCGGTTAGCATACCACCTAGGGGCCCGTTGCTCTAAAGCCTTCATCTGCCAGAGATTCTGGTGGGCTTCCATGGATGAGGATATCCAGGACTTTGTGTCTGCCTTCTCTGTCTGCGCTCAGAACAAGCCCTCCACTGCCCCTCCCGTGGGTTTGCTGCGCCCTCTTCCGGTTCCCAGGAGGCCCTGGTCGCACATCGCACTGGACTTTGTGACGGGGTTACCCTCGTCTGAAGGTAACACTACCATCCTCGTTGTTGACAGGTTTTCCAAAGCTGCTCACCTCCTAGCCTTACTCAAACTGCCCTCGGCAAAGGAAACAGCTGAACTCCTCATCCAGCATGTGTTTAAGTTGCACGGATTGCTTGTTGACGTGGTGTCGGATCCGGGCCTCAGTTCCCGTCCCACTTCTGGAGGGCTTTCTGTAAATTACTCTGTGCATCTGTTAGCCTCTCCTCAGGTTTTCACCCGCAGTCTAACGGACAGATGGAGAGGGCCAACCAGCAGATGGAGACAGTCCTGCGGTGTCAAAACTCGCAGGAGCCGGGGTCCTGGAGCCACCAGCTGCCCTGGGTCGAGTACTCCATTAACTCCCTGCCTTCCTCCTCCACCGGCCTGTCCCCGTTCCAGTGCTGTTTGGGTTATCAACCCACGCTGTTCCCCGCACAGGAGGAGGAGGTGGGGGTGCCTTCGGTAGTGGCATTTGTCCGGTGCTGTTGCCGTACCTGGAGGCACATCAGATCCACATTGTTACTTGCTTCTCGCAGGATCAAGAGGGCAGCAGACGGCCATCGCTCCAAGGCACCTCGCTACCTGCAGAGACAAAGGGTTTGGCTCTCCACTAAGGATCTTCCTCTGAGGGTCAAGTCCCACAAGCTGGCCCCGTGCTTCATCAACCCCTTCCCCATCACTAAGGTCATCAGCCCCACTGCTGTCCGGCTCCAGCTCCCCCATTCCCTCTGTCGCATTCACCCAACCTCCCACGTGTCCCAAGTCAAGCCTGAACTGCCGCAGTCCACTGTGCCCTGTGTCCAAGGCCCCCCCACCCCCCCACGTCATCGACGGGTCAGAGGCGTGTACGGTTCGCTGTCTGCTTGGGGTTCGGCGTCGGGGTCAGGGCTTTCATAGACTGCACCCTGACATGCCTGCGAAAACGGCAGGTGGCAGTTTTTGGTGGGGGGGGGGGGGTTACTGTCAGTGTTGGCTGTGTTTGTATGTTTTCGGTTTTGTTCGGTTGTGTTCGTGTGTTCATTTTCTTCGTTTTCCCGATCCTTGTGCTTTTGTTTTCGTTTGCCCTCGTGTCTGCCCTGCATCCCTCATTACCTCATTTCCAATCTGTTTCACCTGCCCTGTTTCGCACCTGTGTCTCACTTGCTTATTAGTCCTTTGTGTATTTAAACCCTGCCTTGTCCTGTGTTCTGTGTGAATTCGTCTTAGTTTGTTCCCACTCTCTGTTGTGCTACGAGCCTTTTTCCTTGTTCATGCCTGCCTCTTATTACCCTGTCTGTTTCCTGGTTTTTTGATTCTTGCCTAGTGTTTTTGTACTGTTGCTGTCTTCTGGTTTGAACTTTACCTGCCTGACTTTTTGACCATTCTTGTGGATTGTGTTTTTGTACTTTTGTTGAGACGCCCCGGTCATGACCATTGCCTGTTTTTCGACTACGTTTCTGGATTTCGGACTTTGGCTACTGTTAATAAAACCCTTAAGAATTATGTCCACGTCTGAGTCCTACCTGAGCCCTGACAAACATATTTTAAAAGATTTCTTTTTTATTTAAATGATTTTTTTTATTTAAAATTTTGGTTGATGTATTTACATATATATCCCTGGGTGATACTACACTGTGTAGTATATATATTTTATATACATTTTTATAATAAGCCACAGGTTTTAAAAAAGGACACTAAAAGATTTCTTTTGTTCTGTTTAATAGAGAGCAGACTTTGGCAGTGGATTTCAAAGGCACTCTTCAAGTGGTTGTGAACTGGACAGCCTGAGCTGGACTTTGACAGAGTGGATAAAATGTGGTGGTAACACCTGCAGTCATCACTTGCTCCCACTGGCATTCCAGCAATGGAGAGGTATTTTGGACATCCCGTGTTTCTCTTGATGCCAAGGAAGCCCTGGCGTGTGTGGTTGTTCTGTCCGCATGAAGACTGTGGAAGAGAGGCGCTCACCAGAGGATCTGGCAGGTGGTCAGTGTCAGCAGCACCTACTTTATAGCAGTGGAGTATCTCAGCTGTATGAGGTGCAAGAGGAAGGTCAGCTAGAGCCACAACATTGTCCACCAGATATCCAATCGGCCACCAGGTCCAGTCTCCTGACCTCCAAGCTGGGCTGTGACATGCAGGTAGTATGGCAGATGCGACAGAGAGGCCTGGGGAACAGCAGCAGCCAGGTTCGGAAGCAGCTGGATACACTGTATTCACTATATTCATTTAGGACTCTGTTGCATCGGACAATGTTGGGGGGTATGGAGTTATGTGGGAGTTAGTCGATTACCTGTTCAGTTTAAAGGACCACAGTCTTAAGCTGACGTAGAAGGAGTCAGGTCACATAACAGCCCTCTGACAGGATCTCAGTGATTTTGACAAGGGCAGGACAATGTATCCTCCACGTCACCAAGACACCCTCACCAAGGGTCATTTCAGGGTGACCAAGAAGCTTGTGGAACCAGGCGTGGAGTGTACAAGATGGTATGATGATGTGATTTTATTGATTTACAGCCTTCGTGACAATAACTGTCATTGTCAGGTTTATTTACATGGGTTTAATTTTCAGATGCTTTGTTGGTTTCAACAGCCTGGCCCAATGGCCTAATTGCAATAAGGTTGGAGGCAGTTTTTTGCAAAGCTGTGCATGACCTTCACCAGCCGGAACAAGAGCCTAGAGGGGGCACCCATAGCAGGTGGACTCAGGTCATGCATGCATACAAGCACATCAGGGAGTGCATCCTGAAAAATGTGCATGTATTAATTGAGACCACCATCCAGCTACCTTAGGTGAACATGGCGACACTGGCACGATAATGAGCAAATCAATAAATATTAGTATGTCTGCAGATCTGCACAACATATACAGTGGGGGAAATAAGTATTGAACACATCAACAATTTTTCAATTCAACATATTTCCATTGCAGCTATTCCCCTGAAATTTAGACCAGACATTGGTATTAACTCAACAAAACTACATAGCTAAAGAAATTGTCACATTCCAATCCATAAAAAAGTTATGTGCAATAAAGGGGAATGACACAGGAAAAAAGTATTGAACACAGTAAGAAAAAGCACTTAACCAGCTTATCCCACTGATACATTCTCCCACCTGTGCTAATTAGAATTAGCTGGGTTAGTGCATGGTGGTGGGTATAAGTACTTCCAATCTTTGAAAAAACATTTCCCACCTCTGAATGGAAGTAAAAGAATCATTTGTCACCAAGCAGTCTTGCGAGAAACATGTCATGATGGGTAGAGGCAAAGAGCTCTCCCAAGACCTTCGCAACAAGATTGTTAAGCAGCACAGTAATGGCACTAGTTACCGACAGATTTCTAAACTCCTAAATGTTGCTATAAGTACCATTGGGGCTATTATACGCAAGTGGAAGGAACATCACTCGACCATCAACCAGCCATGCACAGGAGCTCCTTGCAAGATTTCTGACCGGACAGTCAGAAAGTTAGTCAGAAGAGTAGCCCAAGAGCCAAGGACCACTCGAGCAGAGCTCCAGTTCGACCTGGAAGCAGTGGGTACAGTTGTCCCAAAGAAAACAATTGGCAATGCACTCCACCACCACGGCCTCCATTCACGACCACCCCAGAAGACTCCATTACTGAAGAAAAGGCACGTTGAAGCTTGTTTGAAGTTTGCTACAGAACATGTGGAGAAGCCTGTAGATTACTAGGACAATGTAGTCTGGTCAGACGAGACAAAAATCAACCTTTTTGGCAACAATACAACGCGTCATGTTTGGAAGAGAAATGGCTCCGCATATGATCCTAAAAATACCATACCTACAGTGAAGTTCGTAGGAGGAATCATCATGGTATGGGGCTGTTTTTCTTCACATGGTGCTGGTGGAATCCAAATTATCGAAGGGAAGATGAACGGAGCCATGTACTGGGAAATTCTTGAGAAGAATCTGTTGCCATCCACCCAAATGATGAGGATGAGACATGGGTGGATCTTCCAACAGGACAATGATCCAAAACATACTGCAAAGGAGACTCAAGAGGAAGAAATAAAGGTGTTGGACCGGCCTACTCAATCTCCATACTTAAATCCAATAGAAAATTTGTGAAAGGAACTGAAGATCAAGATTCACCAGTGGGTCCCTCGGAATCTTCAAGATTTAAAGACCATCTGTGTTGAAGAATGGGCCAAAATCCCACCTGATCACTGTAAAAGTATTTTTTTTTCCGAACCTGAGGAGCAGCACTCCACAACGCAAAAGAACGGAATCTCGTCTGTCCCCACCAGACAACCCACATTTTTATGTGCTGTCACAAAATGTTGCAAAATGACAAAAATAAAATGGCATCTGACATTTGAGTCTGGTGAGCCATCAAGTGTTCCCTACTCCCTACTCTCCACTGGTCCAGTGTCTCTCCCCACTGTGCCAGTCCTCCTTCTCCTTGCATCATGTCCAAAGGTCCCTCCAATCATCCTGCACCTAGGCTGATCCTTCCTGCCAGTGCATCCACTGCCAACACTGGACCTTCACAGGATGTCTCAGTGCCATACAGCCAGGGGACAGGGGTGCCACAAAACACTACAGAAAAAGAAAGTTAGAGAAGGAGAAAGCTGTCATACACACTCACAAGTATCTCAGAAAAAGTGATGCGATTATTTGTAAGAAATGCCAGAAAGAGAGAGAGCCATCTGCTCTTCAACAGTACTTTGGCAACTGGTACTGTGAAGAGAAAGCCACTGTACCACTGGCTGAATGGAGAGAGAGCATGGCAGCCAAAGGCTATGGAAAAAAGAAAGATTAAATAACATTGTATACTGTAACATTATTTTACTGTAAATTGTAATTATATGTTTTACTGGTTATTATTTCGTTTAATTGAATTGTAAATTATCCAATAAAACAACATATGCTATAAAGTGTTCTCCAGTTTTAATTTAAATTACCCTTATCACTGACAATAAGTCCTCAACAGTACACATAATGTAATTGTGTTTGCAATACTTTCATTCATTTTAACTTTGGCATCATGTTTTCTGTGATTAGCTTAGAAAAGGTCTTTATCTCACTCTGGGATGATAATGGTTAAGTCATTCACAGGAATGTGTATTGTTTGTTTTAAGTCTAAGAGTCTAGAGTCATTGATGAGCCATTTGCAGCTGAAAAGATAAATTTGTATAGGACAAAGGTGAGTGTGAGACACCTGAATAGATTACCATAAAAAGCAGGCCCATAAAGGTCCATTAAATAGCCGTTCTCTAAATAAAGGGCTCCATCATAAATAGGGTGTTTTAAGGTGAGTGACTGAAAATAGTTGGTATGTTCCCTTGTTTAACTTGATAAAAAAAAACCTTATTTGAAGGCCCGGTATAAAACATTCAATGTATGACTATTACTGTTCAATTTACTTCAACAAAAGTAAATAGGCCTACCAAATGATAGTACATTCTTGAGGGCAACCAGGGGTAAATGTAGTTTTAAATTCTTGCCAGTACTATTTGCCGGTTCTTTCGGAAGTAGACACGCATGCGCACTCACGTACTGCTGAGTGAAATCTCTGGTCGTAATCTTTTAGTGGTACGCAGTACCAGATTTATTGTTTATTGTATATGCAACAAAGATCATACAGTAAACCAGGCTGGTCTGCGCAATAATTTCCCAATGCCTCCCCAATCATTCATTCACGCGCTCACACCCCCCCACCCCAGGCTCTCCCCAGACACCCTCTCGCTCTTCCCCCAACACATTGAGGCACGCCACGAATGCACTGTCTTTTATAGCTTAAACTCAGACCCCTCCTTCAGCTTTACCACTGTTTTTCTTTACACCATTATTTCCACATCCCATCTGGTTCCCATTATAACTGCTACACCTGAAGCCTATAATTAGTTTTGTTTATGATTTACATCTGACATCTGACTAGATCATATAAAATTTGTAATTATCCACAAGAGTCTTATCTGCTGAAAAGTTGAGATCAAAGGCTCCCCAAACCCAAAATTAATTTACGACTGTTTTTGTTACACTCTCAGGCTGACACCTGGCAGAAAGGCATGTCATCAACCCTCAATCCCCACACTTCTTCAGGCTAGTGTATCCAATTAGTACATGAACAGTGGCCCAGTTCTCACGGGAATGTAAGCAAATTTATCTTCACAGACTCGCTTGCTGCTGAGGATTTGTGTTTTTAAAATCTATATTAAGAAGATAGAAGAATCTATATTTCTATAAGAATATGGAAAGATGAGAAAAGTATGAGAAATATGAGAATTCCAGAATTTATAAAGATAGAAGCATTAAATATAAAAGTACAAAAGATACAAATCATGTAAGAGGTTATATGATAAGTTTCTTAAATTCACACTCCCACAATCGCTAACAATCATAAATGAAACAAGTCATAAATGTTTTGAAGAGTCAGGTGTGGTAGTGCTTTGAAACAGTCTTAATTATTCTTAAGCGCCATATGACCAGCCAGTGTTTCAAAACAGTCTTACTTTTCCAAAGCACCAGCTGTGCCAAGTGTTTTGAATCTGGTGCTTTGAAACAATTAAGATTGTTTCAAAACACTTGACACAGCTGGTGCTTCTGACAATTAAGTTTGGAAACACTGGCAGGTCATATGGGCTTCAGAATAATTAAGACACACATATCATAACAAGTAACCTGCAATAAGTTTGATTTGAAGAATTGGACATAATCCCTCAGATGTCACTAAACAGCAACAACTTTAAAACAGGGTATTTGGTTCTGGTTATAGTGCCACATGTAGCATGCAGTGTAGCTTGGTCATACATTTTAAGAGGGTCCTAAAATGAATAAAGTGAGATTATACAAGTAAACTTTCCATGCATTTGTTAGCCTATATATAAAAAGTAATTTATAGTTATTTAAGTTGTGAAAGTAATTGCGATTGATACTGTGTAGTAGATGTGGAAGAGCAGCATATAGCTATTTTTGGCTTGGCTCCCACCTTGTTTGAGACATTGGGCCTCATTTATCAATATTATTGTAAAACTGTGTGCAAATTCACACGTTATCGGAAACGAATTAGCGAAATCCACCATATTTTTCAAACATGAGTAAACACAACATTTATTGGAATTCTGCAAATATTATGATAAATAGCCACTAATCAATTGTAAATGAGAAGCGCATTCATAGAAGTGATGTTTAACATAAATAGAGCCATCAAGAATACAATGGGGGCTTGGAATTCAGTTGCAGACAACTTAAAGTGGCGGCAAAAAAAGACGAATGAAAAAAAATAGCCGAGGCAGAGATCAAGGTTATACTCATGAAATTACAATATGAAAAATAATGGACAATGTCGCTGTAAGTGTATGCTTACAGAAAAACCAAAAACATGATGAAAACAACCAGTACAATAATATGGAGAGCTTTAACTTTACCTATAATTACATAGCACATTTAACACAGCTGTTGTATCAAATTAGTTAACTAGTGAAGCTAAATAACAACATCAAGATAAACGTAACTACCCCAGCTATACTCATTCTGAATTAAATGTGGTGTTGCAATAATAATTAATTACAGTTAATGCACCTG
>JAFBMS010001429.1:0-5000 GCA_019788955.1 Albula glossodonta
TTTAAAACATGTTTTTATTGATTTCTCACACACTGGCCCATCAGTGTGGATATGTGGCAGTGTCCTCTCTCACAGCAGGGATTATTGCTGCGCTGGTGGAGCTGAGCCACTGCGCTGACGACACGTTTAAATGTCGGCAGGTTTAGATGAAGGACAGAGCGCACTGCTGTCCTGGGGGCTGGGGGCCCATGAAAGTGAGAAGCCTGTTGGTTTACATGATTATGCCTACAGATTTTTAGCCACAGTATTTTAATCTGAACTGCGCGCGGGCCTCAGCAGAAGCGCTGTAAAGCAGTGTTATTGATGTTGCAGGTTCTCATATTGTATAATGGGTTTAACCTTGGTCTGGTCACGACCCGGTCCCCGAGTGATGTAATTACAGGTTTGGTGTCGAGTTTGCTGATGCTCTTTATGAGCAGACTCACGCTCACGCTCACACTCACGCTCACACTCAAACTCACGCTCACACTCACACTCACACTCACACTCACACTCACACTCACGCTCACACTCACACTCACACTCAGACTCACGCTCACACTCACACTCACGCTCAGACTCACACTCACGCTCACACTCAGACACACTCACACTCACACTCACACTCACGCTCACACACTCACGCTCACACTCACGCTCACACTCACGCTCACACTCACACTCAGACTCACGCTCACACACTCACGCTCACGCTCACACTCACACTCACGCTCACACTCACACTCACACTCACACTCACGCTCACACTCACACTCACGCTCAGACTCACACTCACACTCACATTCACACTCAGACTCTCACTCAGACTCACGCTAACGCTCACACTCACACTCAGACTCATGCTCACACTCACACTCACACTCAGACTCACGCTCACGCTCACACTCACATTCACACTCACGCTCACACACTCACGCTCACGCTCACACTCACACTCACGCTCACACACTCACGCTCACACTCACACTCAGACTCACGCTCACACACTCACGCTCACACTCAGACTCACACTCAGACTCACGCTCACACTCACACTCACGCTCAGACTCACACTCACGCTCACACTCACATTCACACTCAGACTCTCACTCAGACTCACGCTCACGCTCACACTCAGACTCATGCTCACACTCACACTCAGACTCACGCTCACGCTCACGCTCACACTCAGACTCAGACTCACGCTCACATTCACACTCAGACTCACGCTCACACTCAGACTCACGCTCAGACTCACGCTCACGCTCAGACTCACACTCACGCTCAGACTCACGCTCAGACTCAGACTCACGCTCACACTCAGACTCACACTCACACTCACACTCAGACTCACACTCAGACTCACACTCACGCTCAGACTCACACTCACACTCAGACTCATGCTCAGACTCACACTCACGCTCACACTCACACTCAGACTCATGCTCACTCTCACACTCACACTCAGACTCACGCTCACGCTCAGACTCACACTCACGCTCACACTCGGACTCACGCTCACACTCAGACTCACACTCAGACTCACGCTCACGCTCAGACTAACGCTCACACTCAGACTCATGCTCACACTCACACTCAGACTCACGCTCACACTCAGACTCACGCTCAGACTCACAGTCACACTCACACTCAGACTCACACTCACGCTCAGACTCACGCTCACACTCACACTCAGACTCACGCTCACACTCACACTCACGCTCACGCTCAGACTCACGCTCACACTCAGACTCAGACTCAGACTCACACTCACACTCAGACTCATGCTCACACTCACGCTCAGACTCACACTCACACTCAGACTCACGCTCACGCTCAGACTCACACTCAGACTCTCGCTCACGCTCAGACTCACACTCAGGCTCACGCTCAGACTCACACTCAGACTCACACTCACACTCACGCTCAGACTCACACTCACACTCACACTCACACTCACACTCACGCTCAGACTCAAACCTGGGTCATTCGCCCAGCGGTAGATATCAAACCGGGGTTGTTTGTTGCACCCGTGTCCACCCCAGTGTCTTGTGGGTATGAGATGGCCGCTCAGGCTTGAGCCACAGTGCCCTGCAGAGCGGTCAGCCCAGCCTGACTGTTCACTGTTCACAGCTACCAGAACCTGCGGCAGATGTGCCTTCATTAAGTCAGGACTTACACTGCAGAATAAAGTGACTTTTCTTTTGTGAATCAGGATTAGGAGAGAGTTCGCCCTCAAAATGAAGGTCATTCATCCATTTTACGACCCTGAGAGTGACAGCTCTCTGCTGTGTCTTTTCTGTTGATTTCATGAGACCTTCAGAAAGTCTCCACAGCCTTCTTTTAAATGTGTGGGAGGCAATGAATGAGAGAACTCTGCAAGGCTCCCTGTGAAAGCTCTGCTACCAAAATTACTCAAAAATGAGTACTATTGTCTGTGACAAAGAATCGTTTGGAGGCTGTAGTTTATGTATCCATAGTGACATAGTGATCATTTTTACATTACAAACTGACAATAAACTGACAAGACATTTCACCAGGTGCAAATATTGAATAAAATACATTTTATGGTAAGATATCATTTTTATTAAGCTGGAATCTTTGGTTTAAAAAATAGCTCGTACGCAGGATGTGATTGTAACGTTTAACACAAAATACAGGTCACAATATCAGAAAATATCTCAATATATTTACTGATTAACATAATTCAGGACTGACTCTCTTCTCTGATTTCTGATTTGTGGATTTCTGGCCTTGTTAGTGTGCACAGCTGAAGTGCTGCTCAATTTGTGCTACTGTCACTGTACAGTAATGGGATGAGCCCCTCAGTGTGTGTGTGTGTGTGTGGCCCCACAGTGTGTGTGTGTGTGTGTGTGGGGCCCCTCAGTGTGTGTGTGTGTGTGTGTGTGTGTGTGGGGCCCCTCAGTGTGTGTGTGTGTGGAGACCCTCAGTGTGTGTGTGTGTGTGGGGCCCCTCAGTGTGTGTGTGTGTGTGTGTGTGTGGGGCCCCTCAGTGTGTGTGTGTGTGGGGCCCATCGTGTGGTGTGTTGTGTTTGTGTGTGTGTGTGTGTGGAGCCCCTCAGTGTGTGTGTGTGTGTGTGTGTGTGTGTGTTTGTGTGGGGCCCCTCAGTGTGTGTGTGTGTGTGGAGACCCTCAGTGTGTGTGTGTGTGGGCCCCCTCAGTGTATGTGTGTGTGTGTGGGGCCCCTCAGTGTGTGTGTGTGTGTGTGTGTGTGGGGCCCCACAGTGTGTGTGTGTGTGTGTTTGGAGCCCCTCAGTGTGTGTGTGTGTGAGTGGGGCCCTTCAGTGTGTGTATAAACACAGTGGTCCTAATATCTGTATGGCTGGATGGGGGAGCTTTGGGCCGGGTTGAGTGAGATAACCTCTGCTCATGATGCAACCACAGGATCAATGGCCAGCAACGATTCAATCGATATCCATGGATCTGAGCCGGATCAATACCAGACAGAATGCAGCGTTACAGAGGGTGCTTTCACAGATGGCGCTGTCTCATCTCCTCCTCTCTGGAGCTTCATGTGTCTACACACTGGGCAGCTCTTTTACATGATGGCTACACTCAGAATTAACAATGACACAACTTCTGCTTTTCTGCATCCATACAGCACTTCTTTTGTAAACACAGCCTTGGTCATAATCAAAGCTGCTTAAATTTTTTATTGATGTGCAGGGTTGCCTCATTTTCATAATCGGTTTAACCTTGTGGAGAGCCGGACCAGTTTGCTGTGAGGAAGATGAAGTATGTGATTAAAGCGTTGGGTGTAAAGTTAGCTTCTCCGCTCGTCTGCTTCTCCTCTTCTGCCAGTGCACAGCCTGGCTTTGCCATCGGGTACATCTGTTCCCCAACTTTTCATTTTTTCTCTTTTCTTTTGTTCTTTCCTTCTTTCATCTTGAAATTCCTTTTTTTGGTCTTATACAATTTCTTGCTAACTTCTTTTTTCCTTTTTTTAATGCCTTAGCCTGTCTCCCATGATTCATTTCCTTCATTCTATTGTCAGTGTTTCTTTCAGGTTTTTCCTCTGTGTAGTGATGAAACGTGGGGGCCCTTTAAATGCCAGACCATTCAGATGCTCCCTCTCTTATTGTTATAAGTACAGATGCTGTTTTCAGAGTCACTTACATTTTTACACACTATGCAGTCACGTCTCTGCTGACCAGTGCTATGGATTGCACAGGCTGAGGGTCAGTGCTGTAGGGACAGTTGCTCTGTCTGAGCGTGCTCAGATGCTGTTGTTTTGGCTGGGAGGTGTCACTCTGTCTAAGCGCGCTCAGATGCTGTTGTTTTGGCTGGGAGGTGTCACTCTGTCTGAGCGTGCTCAGATGCTGTTGTTTTGGCTAGGAGGTGTCACTCTGTCTGAGTGCACTCAGATGACGCTGTGCTGAAGGGTGTCACTCTGTCTGAGCGCGCTCAGAAGCTGCTGTTTTGGCTGAATGGTATCGTTCAGTCTGAGCGCGCTCAGACAGTGCTGACTGGGCAGAGGAATGTGATAATCCCTTTTGATTGACAGTTGGCCTTGCATGAAGCCCACTCCACTCTGAGCAGAAATCCACTCGGGTTTCCAAGGAAACGGGTCCCATTGGCCCTGGAGATCATGGCAATAGGGGGGGGGGGGGGGGGGGGGGGGGGGGGGGGTGCAGAGGGCAAGGGTCCGGCTTTGAGTCAGAAAGTACGAAGATTAGTTTGTATCATAGAGACAATGCAACTGAACTCTGTAACAGGTCAATAGGTTAAACGCAAATTAGAGCCATAGCACAACTGAGCTGAGTGCAAGGTTCAGAGCCACGGCTAATTTCCCATCTCTTCAAGGTGAAGTAGAGGTCCTTAGCAACACCTCAGGGGTCACTAATTAAATGCCACGGTGGCAAAGAGTTCTGGGCAGCAAAGCATTCTGGGATGGGAACATTACCATAAACAAGCTTTCTGTTGTTGTTATTTTTCCGCTGAAGCATTTGACACTTCACAGGGTTAGCCTATACTGTACTTTACTGAGATAATTTTGTCTAA
>JAFBMS010001429.1:10000-41459 GCA_019788955.1 Albula glossodonta
GATCTGGGGATTAAACATGGCCGCTGGGCTGTATCACACCCTGATCTGGGGATTAAACATGGCCGCTGGGCTGTATCATACCCTGTGTCTGGGGATTAAACATGGCCGCTGGGCTGTATCATACCCTGATCTGGGGATTAAACATGGCCGCTGGGCTGTATCATACCCTGATCTGGGGATTAAACATGGCCGCTGGGCTGTATCACACCCTGATCTGGGGATTAAACATGGCCGCTGGGCTGTATCATACCCTGATCTGGGGATTAAACATGGCCGCTGGGCTGTATCATACCCTGATCTGGGGATTAAACATGGCCGCTGGGCTGTATCACACCCTGATCTGGGGATTAAACATGGCCGCTGGGCTGTATCATACCCTGATCTGGGGATTAAACATGGCCGCTGAGCTGTATCACACCCTGATCTGGGGATTAAACATGGCCGCTGGGCTGTATCATACCCTGATCTGGGGATTAAACATGGCCGCTGAGCTGTATCACACCCTGATCTGGGGATTAAACATGGCCGCTGGGCTGTATCATACCCTGATCTGGGGATTAAACATGGCCGCTGGGCTGTATCATACCCTGTGTCTGGGGATTAAACATGGCCGCTGGGCTGTATCATACCCTGTGTCTGGGGATTAAACATGGCTGCTGGGCTGTATCATACCCTGTGTCTGGGGATTAAACATGGCCGCTGGGCTGTATCACACCCTGATCTGGGGATTAAACATGGCTGCTGGGCTGTATCACACCCTGATCTGGGGATTAAACATGGCCGCTGGGCTGTATCACACCCTGATCTGGGGATTAAACATGGCTGCTGGGCTGTATCATACCCTGATCTGGGGATTAAACATGGCCGCTGGGCTGTATCATACCCTGTGTCTGGGGATTAAACATGGCTGCTGGGCTGTATCATACCCTGATCTGGGGATTAAACATGGCCGCTGGGCTGTATCATACCCTGATCTGGGGATTAAACATGGCCGCTGGGCTGTATCACACCCTGATCTGGGGATTAAACATGGCCGCTGGGCTGTATCATACCCTGATCTGGGGATTAAACATGGCCGCTGGGCTGTATCATACCCTGTGTCTGGGGATTAAACATGGCCGCTGGGCTGTATCACACCCTGTGTCTGGGGATTAAACATGGCCGCTGGGCTGTATCACACCCTGATCTGGGGATTAAACATGGCCGCTGGGCTGTATCACACCCTGCTCTGGGGATTAAACATGGCCGCTGGGCTGTATCATACCCTGATCTGGGGATTAAACATGGCCGCTGGGCTGTATCATACCCTGTGTCTGGGGATTAAACATGGCCGCTGGGCTGTATCATACCCTGTGTCTGGGGATTAAACATGGCCGCTGGGCTGTATCACACCCTGATCTGGGGATTAAACATGGCCGCTGGGCTGTATCATACCCTGATCTGGGGATTAAACATGGCCGCTGGGCTGTATCATACCCTGATCTGGGGATTAAACATGGCCGCTGGGCTGTATCATACCCTGATCTGGGGATTAAACATGGCCGCTGGGCTGTATCACACCCTGTGTCTGGGGATTAAACATGGCTACTGGGCTGTATCATACCCTGTGTCTGGGGATTAAACATGGCCGCTGGGCTGTATCATACCCTGATCTGGGGATTAAACATGGCCGCTGGGCTGTATCACACCCTGATCTGGGGATTAAACATGGCCGCTGGGCTGTATCACACCCTGATCTGGGGATTAAACATGGCCGCTGGGCTGTATCATACCCTGATCTGGGGATTAAACATGGCCGCTGGGCTGTATTACACCCTGATCTGGGGATTAAACATGGCCGCTAGGCTGTATCATACCCTGTGTCTGGGGATTAAACATGGCCGCTGGGCTGTATCATACCCTGTGTCTGGGGATTAAACATGGCCGCTGGGCTGTATCATACCCTGTGTCTGGGGATTAAACATGGCCGCTGGGCTGTATCACACCCTGATCTGGGGATTAAACATGGCCGCTGGGCTGTATCACACCCTGATCTGGGGATTAAACATGGCCGCTGGGCTGTATCATACCCTGATCTGGGGATTAAACATGGCTGCTGGGCTGTATCACACCCTGATCTGGGGATTAAAAATGGCCGCTGGGCTGTATCACACCCTGATCTGGGGATTAAATATGGCCGCTGGGCTGTATCACACCCTGATCTGGGGATTAAACATGGCCGCTGGGCTGTATCATACCCTGATCTGGGGATTAAACATGGCCGCTGGGCTGTATCACACCCTGATCTGGGGATTAAACATGGCCGCTGGGCTGTATCATACCCTGTGTCTGGGGATTAAACATGGCCGCTGGGCTGTATCATACCCTGTGTCTGGGGATTAAACATGGCCGCTGGGCTGTATCATACCCTGTGTCTGGGGATTAAACATGGCCGCTGGGCTGTATCACACCCTGATCTGGGGATTAAACATGGCCGCTGGGCTGTATCACACCCTGATCTGGGGATTAAACATGGCCGCTGGGCTGTATCATACCCTGATCTGGGGATTAAACATGGCCGCTGGGCTGTATCACACCCTGATCTGGGGATTAAACATGGCCGCTGGGCTGTATCATACCCTGTGTCTGGGGATTAAACATGGCCGCTGGGCTGTATCATACCCTGTGTCTGGGGATTAAACATGGCCACTGGGCTGTATCATACCCTGTGTCTGGGGATTAAACATGGCCGCTGGGCTGTATCACACCCTGATCTGGGGATTAAACATGGCCGCTGGGCTGTATCATACCCTGTGTCTGGGGATTAAACATGGCCGCTGGGCTGTATCACACCCTGTGTCTGGGGATTAAACATGGCCGCTGGGCTGTATCACACCCTGATCTGGGGATTAAACATGGCCGCTGGGCTGTATCATACCCTGATCTGGGGATTAAACATGGCCGCTGGGCTGTATCATACCCTGATCTGGGGATTAAACATGGCTGCTGGGCTGTATCACACCCTGATCTGGGGATTAAACATGGCTGCTGGGCTGTATCACACCCTGATCTGGGGATTAAACATGGCCGCTGGGCTGTATCATACCCTGTGTCTGGGGATTAAACATGGCCGCTGGGCTGTATCATACCCTGTGTCTGGGGATTAAACATGGCCGCTGGGCTGTATCATACCCTGATCTGGGGATTAAACATGGCCGCTGGGCTGTATCATACCCTGATCTGGGGATTAAACATGGCCGCTGGGCTGTATCACACCCTGATCTGGGGATTAAACATGGCCGCTGGGCTGTATCATACCCTGATCTGGGGATTAAACATGGCCGCTGGGCTGCATCATACCCTGTGTCTGGGGATTAAACATGGCCGCTGGGCTGTATCATACCCTGATCTGGGGATTAAACATGGCCGCTGGGCTGTATCATACCCTGTGTCTGGGGATTAAACATGGCCGCTGGGCTGTATCATACCCTGTGTCTGGGGATTAAACATGGCCGCTGGGCTGTATCATACCCTGTGTCTGGGGATTAAACATGGCCGCTGGGCTGTATCATACCCTGTGTCTGGGGATTAAACATGGCCGCTGGGCTGTATCATACCCTGTGTCTGGGGATTAAACATGGCTGCTGGGCTGTATCATACCCTGTGTCTGGGGATTAAACATGGCCGCTGGGCTGTATCACACCCTGTGTCTGGGGATTAAACATGGCCGCTGGGCTGTATCACACCCTGATCTGGGGATTAAACATGGCCGCTGGGCTGTATCATACCCTGTGTCTGGGGATTAAACATGGCTGCTGGGCTGTATCATACCCTGTGTCTGGGGATTAAACATGGCCGCTGGGCTGTATCACACCCTGTGTCTGGGGATTAAACATGGCCGCTGGGCTGTATCACACCCTGATCTGGGGATTAAACATGGCCGCTGGGCTGTATCATACCCTGTGTCTGGGGATTAAACATGGCCGCTGGGCTGTATCATACCCTGTGTCTGGGGATTAAACATGGCCGCTGGGCTGTATCACACCCTGATCTGGGGATTAAACATGGCCGCTGGGCTGTATCATACCCTGTGTCTGGGGATTAAACATGGCCGCTGGGCTGTATCATACCCTGATCTGGGGATTAAACATGGCCGCTGGGCTGTATCACACCCTGATCTGGGGATTAAACATGGCCGCTGGGCTGTATCATACCCTGTGTCTGGGGATTAAACATGGCCGCTGGGCTGTATCACACCCTGATCTGGGGATTAAACATGGCCGCTGGGCTGTATCATACCCTGTGTCTGGGGATTAAACATGGCCGCTGGGCTGTATCATACCCTGATCTGGGGATTAAACATGGCTGCTGGGCTGTATCATACCCTGTGTCTGGGGATTAAACATGGCCGCTGGGCTGTATCATACCCTGTGTCTGGGGATTAAACATGGCCGCTGGGCTGTATCACACCCTGATCTGGGGATTAAACATGGCCGCTGGGCTGTATCACACCCTGATCTGGGGATTAAACATGGCCGCTGGGCTGTATCATACCCTGTGTCTGGGGATTAAACATGGCCGCTGGGCTGTATCATACCCTGATCTGGGGATTAAACATGGCCGCTGGGCTGTATCATACCCTGTGTCTGGGGATTAAACATGGCCGCTGGGCTGTATCATACCCTGTGTCTGGGGATTAAACATGGCCGCTGGGCTGTATCACACCCTGCTCTGGGGATTAAACATGGCCGCTGGGCTGTATCATACCCTGTGTCTGGGGATTAAACATGGCCGCTGGGCTGTATCATACCCTGATCTGGGGATTAAACATGGCCGCTGGGCTGTATCACACCCTGATCTGGGGATTAAACATGGCCGCTGGGCTGTATCACACCCTGATCTGGGGATTAAACATGGCCGCTGGGCTGTATCATACCCTGATCTGGGGATTAAACATGGCCGCTGGGCTGTATCATACCCTGATCTGGGGATTAAACATGGCCGCTGGGCTGTATCACACCCTGATCTGGGGATTAAACATGGCTGCTGGGCTGTATCATACCCTGATCTGGGGATTAAACATGGCCGCTGGGCTGTATCACACCCTGTGTGCACTACGGCTCCCAGAGGACACTTAACATTCTCTCATAACCTCATATTAAACACATTTAATCAACGTCTAAACATGCTCAACATTCTAGAATATTCTACTGTAATATCATATTGAGATAAGAAAGATTTTTTAAAAATAGTTTAATATCCCATTGAGATAAGAAAGAATATTCTAAATTAGTTTCTTTTAATGATATGTATTTTTTTTTATTCCCAGCACTTACATCAGGCTATGAATTAAAAGGAAATACATTTCCTCTGAACTATCCACAAAACACAAGGACATCTTACCAATGTGTTTATCAGTGTGTGTGAGAAACAGCAGCAAACTTGAATCTTTTGATAACAAAAGGAAACGTGGCCATTCTTCCTAAGTGTGTCAGGTGGCCATGATCTCGTTCCTGGCAGCTCCAGTGACGCTGTTTGCCCAGCTGGTGCCCTTTTACCCCCCACAGAGATGCCATGGCATCTGACCACAGTGTACACCACAGCTTCCTGTCGGCCTCCAGGAAACAGGAAGTTCAACAGGAAGTGCATCACACCTAGGCAACAGCTGCCAAGCCCGAACGGATAAACTCTCCTTGTGATTAAGGCGGCCAATCAGAACCAGGAAACACCTGGGTCAGAGTGTCGGAAAGTTAGAGGTCTGACTCCACCTCTTAGGGGCAGTGCTGGGCTGGACCCCGTGGTAGACTGGCTCGCTGGGATGCTCTGAAGGTCACTGCACTGCTTTTCCTTGTGGAGGGTGCAGTGTAAATGTTTCACTGTGTGGGCTCATTTTGGACCCTGGATTTGGAGGAGTGGTGGGGGGGGCAGGATTATTAGGTGCAGCTTGGTCACTTGGTTAGTCCGGTAGTTAGTTACAGATTATGAGCAGCCTGGTCAGGCTCATAGCACTGTAAGGTTATGAGCAGCCTGGTCAGGCTCATAGTGCTGTAAGGTTATGAGCAGCCTGGTCAGGCTCATAGTGCTGTAAGGTTATGAGCAGCCTGGTCAGGCTCATAGTACTGTAAGGTTATGAACAGACTGGTCAGGCTCATAGCGCTGTAAGGTTATGAGCAGCCTGGTCAGGCTCATAGTGCTGTAAGGTTATGAGCAGCCTGGTCAGGCTCATAGTGCTATAAGGTTATGAGCAGCCTGGTCAGGCTCATAGTACTGTAAGGTTATGAGCAGCCTGGTCAGGCTCATAGTGCTGTAAGGTTATGAGCAGCCTGGTCAGGCTCATAGCGCTGTAAGGTTATGAGCAGCCTGGTCAGGCTCATAGTGCTGTAAGGTTATGAGCAGACTGGTCAGGCTCATAGTGCTGTAAGGTTATGAGCGGCCTGGTCAGGCTCATAGTGCTGTAAGGTTATGAGCAGCCTGGTCAGGCTCATAGTACTGTAAGGTTATGAGCAGCCTGGTCAGGCTCATAGTGCTGTAAGGTTATGAGCAGCCTGGTCAGGCTCATAGTGCTGTAAGGTTATGAGCAGCCTGGTCAGGCTCATAGTGCTGTAAGGTTATGAGCAGCCTGGTCAGGCCAGGTAATGCACAGGTACAGGTTATGAACAGCCCAGGTAATGCACAGGTACAGGTTATGAGAAGCACAGGTAATGCACAGGTACAGGTTATGAACAGCCCAGGTAATGCACAGGTACAGGTTATGAGCAGCACAGGTAATGCACAGGTACAGGTTATGAACAGCCCTGGTAATGCACAGGTACAGGTTATGAGCAGCACAGGTAATGCACAGGTACAGGTTATGAACAGCCCAGGTAATGCATAGGTACAGGTTATGAGCAGCACAGGTAATGCACAGGTACAGGTTATGAACAGCCCAGGTAATGCATAGGTACAGGTTATGAGCCTGCTAAGGAAGACTTGTGCTGCTGCTCTAGGTTCTCCCCCTGTGCCACACAAAGGCTTGCGGCTGCCAGCTGTTCTGCAGGGCGGTGTGGGTGTGAGATAATGGTGGGCCTGCGGTTCGCTGTGTTGGGGTGTGCATGCTCTTCAGCAGCAGAGCTGCTCGCTACGCGTGTGAGACGCACAGCGGGGACTCCTCCGCCACAGTCGCCAAATTGGAAAGAAAGAGAAAAAAAAGGTTGAGAGAAGAAATAGTTGAAATGATTTCCTCAGCGACTGGCAGAAGATTAAATACATTACTCATGACCTCTCTCTTTCTCCTGCTTTTATTCTCCAGTGATTCTCCCGTCTCATTCCTGCTCTGCTACTTAATTGGTACAAAGAATCCAATCGACCCAGCGTTGGCAAACAATTTAAGATATGAAAAAGAATAAATTGATGTATTTATTCGCTCAAATGTACACAAGAGGCAGGCGGTTGTGACGGATGTGGTATATGGTTTATATTGGTGGTGTGACGAGACGTATTGAGGCGAGCGTTTTGTCTACCCAAGGAGGGAAACGCAGGACTCACAGGCTCTCTATGGCAATAATGGCCGGGGAGAAACGGGGATAAACATTCCGGCGTGCGATGGAGAGCGAGCAGATAAGGTATCCTGGGACAAATGAATCGCATTAAAATCTGTAAAAAAAAATCTCTTCGATTTTTCACCAGGACTCACAACATTACCTCCGCACGACTCTGTCCCTCCTCTCTTCGCCCCTTGGCAAAAACTTAATCAATTTGCGCTAAATGAGTCCCCTGCTGGAGATAAATAAATAAATAAATAAGGGGAATGAAATTTAAGATGGGTTTTTTTAATGCGGGAATGCAGATGAAATTATCTTTGATTTTATAGCTCATACCTGTGTGGATTCATTCCATCTCTCCCCTGCTGTCACACGCCTGTAGTACAGCTATTTGTTGCTCCTATTTATTCGTTTTTTGTCTTTGCCAGTTGTACTCAGGATTGGAATAAGAGAATGTTTTTGGGCTTCAGGTTGATTCTCTGGTGTGACAGAAGTGACTCATAGGCTAACTGGAGCCTGCAGCTCAAGCTCGCTCAGCCACTTACCAATAGCAATGCAGGATGATCTTGCTAGAACCAATCCGAATGCAGGGAAGCAAATCTCTCAGACTAGCCTTGTTTCTCTGGATACTATGGAGATGAAGGGTGGGGCCAGGACCACTAAGTCTGTAGCTTTACTCGGGGTGGGGGGGGGGCATAAACGTCTCTCTCTGAAAGTTCCTGTAGAATGTGAATCTCTGGTTCTGTGGAGGGAGGAACAGGATGTGACATCAGGAGAAGTATTTGTGTGTTTCCTGCAATCCCATCAGCCCCCAGTCGCACTTCCTCTCAAATCAGGAAGCAGAAGGCAGCATGGTGTGACTGGTTAGGTCACTGCGGGAGCCGAGTGTAGTTTAGCTGTAGTGAAATCCATAAGTGGTTCGGCGCGGCTTTGAGCAATTTCACACAATCATCTGAGCTGTGATCACCTGTTCACCTGCCCTCGCTGTGCCGTCTCTGTGTGAGCGTGTGGGGGGCCCTCTGGAGTAAAACGCAAGGCTGATGACCAGAGGAATGGGGTATAAAGGGCTCTTATTATAGCCATGGGGGGGGGGGCACACTATATGTGAAACCTAATTATTTATTCATTCATTCGCGTATTTATTCATGTTCAACATTTATGGAACAATGTGTACATTTAAACATGTATAATAAAAGGTCCTCCGAAGCAAGGGTCTGGGTAAAGCCATGTTTGAGAACATGTACATGAATCTGTAACAAAAAACTGGACTGGGATGAATGTGAAGAGTAGCTGAGAGTGTTATCATTTAGCATAATTTAGCCTAATGGCACAGACGTGCAGCCCGGCTAGCGGTGCTCGTTAAGAGCCAATCAGAGCTCTTATGGGTCATTTCAGTTCATGGGTAGACTCTCTGCTCTGAGTACCTGTTGACCTGTTCTTATGAAGTCACACATTTGATTGGAGATGAATGGCACTGTAGCCAAACAGAATCTCCTGTGTGGTGCTTATAGCTGGAGCACTTGGTCCAGAGATGCACACTCAGGTCTGGGGCTGAAATCTGCTCATATGTGGGTATAACACATATTCCCAAAGGGCTTGAGTCTCCATGCCCAGGGCCGGTGAGCCCTGATGTCTGACCTTTTTCATCACGTTAGTGTTGCCTTACCTGATGAGGTTAGTGTTGCCTTACCTGATTAGGTTAGTGATGCCTTACCTGATGAGATTAGTGATGTCTTACCTGATGAGGTTAGTGATGCCTTACCTGATGAGGTTAGTGATGCCTTACCTGATTAGGTTAGTGATGCCTTACCTGATGAGATTAGTGATGTCTTACCTGATTAGGTTAGTGATGCCTTACCTGATGAGGTGTCCATGTAGAGCCTGGAGATCCTGCAGTGGTCATGTGTGAATCTGCACCTCGTCTGTGCGACCACACCTGAGTTTGAGCAGATTAGCTCAAAGAGAAATGGAAGCAAACGTATGAAAAGCAATAAAATGACAGGAAAAAATTCCTTGGAACTAAAGCAAAATTGACATGCTTGACTTCCTCTGATCTGTATTTTTTTAATTGAAATGTCTTCACCAAACAGCAGAAGTAACACCTTGTACCAGTATGACACGTGAGATAAAAACAAGTGACAGTAATGAATTCAAGGTGGATATAGATGAAAATAATGAGAGAGAAAACATCTGAAAGATGATCGCCTTGAGTGTATCTTTATTTAAATACAGTAACTCCTAAAATTCTGTTTGCCTCTTGGGTTTTTTCAGAAAAATCCAAGACTGTTGTTTCTGCTCTGCATCAAATGCAAATGGAGTTTTGTGTGAAGAATTAACTGATGATAAAGAAAATGATGCTAAACACAGAAGAACTGTAGCATCAAAATTAAATTTTCATATCATTGGTGTCATTAAAATATTGGCAGAGAATTCATTGGCTGATATTTGCTGTACTGCATATTGTATTGGAGTATGTCACAGGGGAAGATTGCTTTTTAGGCAAAATAGAAGAAATAAATGCATTCAGAGACGGCAGTGGCTCTCGTACTAATGGATCTCTTGGCGATGTGGATCTAATGGATCTCTTGGCGATGTGGATCTAATGGATCTCTTGGCGATGTGGATCTAATGGATCTCTAGCTTAGGCGTTGTTTGCAGATCTCTGAAGCCCCTTATGGAGCAGCAACCAGGGCTGGAAGTCATGAAGATCAGCCCAAAATGTGGTCGTGTTTGAGGGTTTTTATCTTTAGGATTCTCTAACTCCAGCAAGGTTTTTGGCTGTCAAGGATGAGACCTAGTGCCTCATGGGAAGTTTGTTGGCAGTGCATTGTGGACAGGTTGTTGGTTGTATGGTGTGAACCCTAGAGCATTGTGTATACGGCGGAGATAGTTAAGAATGAGCCAAAGTGCATTGTGGGTAGGTTGTTGAAAGTCAGGGATGACCTGCATTGCGTTGTGGGTAGGTTGTTTGAAGTCAAGGATGACCTGCATTGCGTTGTGGGTAGGTTGTTTGAAGTCAAGGATGACCTGCATTGCATTGTGGGTAGGTTGTTGGCACCTGCAGGTGAGCCAAAGTGCATTGTGGGTAGGTTGTTGAAGGTCAAGGATGACCTGCATTGCATTGTGGGTAGGTTGCTGGAAGTCAAGGATGACCTGCATTGCATTGTGGCTAGGTTGCTGGCACCTGCAGTGAGCCCCAGTGCATTGTGGGTCATGGCCTGCTTGTAGGCGATGAGTTTAGGTGCCCTTCCCTCGCCTCACTCTGTGCCGCTGATTGGAATCTGAGGCTGTCAGGCAGCGCAGTAATTGAAACTGACTTGATGAATCGCTTAATTACCTTTAAGAGCAGATTCGCAGAGAGCTGAATAATGAAGATAAGAGAGAGCAGAGTGGGGGGGGGGTGAAATTGGGGGGGACTTAGAACCAAATGTTCATTTAATTACGGCAGTGATGTAGTTCTGTCATCACCTCCCACCCCCCCAGTTTACAATGACACTTCTGTCTTTGAGAGGGGTGGGGTTCAGGGGCGGGGGCCATGTGATGGAATATAATTGAGAAAACCACACGTGTGGCGCATGGCTATGAGCAGGGAGTGGGCGTAGAGCGGGGAGGGAGACTCTGCCAGATGGTGTGGAAGAGTTGAGCCTTTTCCCCTCACAGCGGCTCTTTTTCTGCTGTTGTGTCCCTGCGAGGCTCTCCCATCGATGTGCGCTGTGCAGAAAAGCTCACCCTGACGAGGCGAAAACACTGACAGAAACGCTGAGGGGCACCATCAGATGCAAGCATCCGAGCTGGGCGCCCGGCTGCGCCCGTCTCAGCACCGTCCAGCAGAGGATATAAAACTGATGTATTATTACAGTTTCAAACTCTCTTTTATTATTCATTAACCGGCCAACTTAGCCTGTAGCCAGAAATGTTTAATATTTTAATATTAATATTTAATATTCATGTGGAGGCCAAAACAGTGACAATGCATGAAGTTCATATTTCTCATATTAATGAAAAAGTGCTTCAAAATTGCATCACTCTCCAGCTGTATGCTTCAAATTAGTTGTTTTCAAACTACTTTTTTAAATATGTATATGTATACTGTATATATTATGCTGTTGTTTTTGCTTTCTTCCTTCCATGTCCCACTCTGTTGTCTGTGGGGTTTTTGCACTGACGGAGTGATGTCTGCCTCTCCTGGTTTAACGAGGCTGAAGGTAACGATATTAATTATCTGTCGTCCCCCACTGTTCTGATGCCGGGTCCTGGCGAGCCACTTTCTGCTGATGAGCAGGAAAAAAGCGAGACAAACAAAGAAAAAGAAAACAAATGCCTGTCGCCATCTGGTGCGTTCCCCTTCATCCCGTCCCCCGTAGTTAGTGCACTTCTTCACTTCCGAGACTTCTGCCTGCTGCAGCTTTGCGTGGACACATGGAGACAGCCATCACCCCCTACAGGCCTGGAGGAGGGGGTTTAGCCCGATCTGCATCGCAGCGGGCTGGTGTCCCTGGCAGCAGTCAGGGGAAAGCGGAGAGAGGAGAGGGGAGGAGGGGAGGGGAGAGGAATGGAGTGAATTAACACATAAGGACTGCATTGATCCACAGTGGGCTGTGGCCCACGCTGTTTGCCTGGTTATTAATGCTGCTAATGACACACACGGCCACACAGGCGATGTGGCAGGTGCTCTCTCCGTCCTGCCGAGGCCCAGAGCAGCAGGCCTGACGGCTGCCCCATCAGGGGGTAACAGAGCCCAGGCCCCCAGGGGGTGCCAGTATCAGCTAAATAAAGGGGTTCATATCGCATATCATAACTAGCTGCTGTGGTGAGTACATGGTGCAGCGGTTGGCCCCTGAGCTGGGTGTGGAAACCCTTTACTGGCTCATAAGTAGCGCAGCCTCACTGGGGAATGATATGGCGTCAGCTGGTTTAGCTTTTTAATCTAATGGCCACTCCTGGCCAGCTGTGTGACTGTGGAGGCACAAACCGAGGCGGTCCTGCGGCGACACAGGCAGCCTGTGATTGGGGGTGCATCTGCAGTGAGGAAAGAAGCGAGGGCTGGCCGTCACATGAGTGGGAGGAGTCACATCTGCACAGCTTCCTCCTCCAGAGCCTGTGGGAGACAGTCACTCTGCCCTTCCCCTGGCTTCACCAACCCTAGTCATGTGACCCAACCCTAGCCATGTGAGGGAGGACGGGTCCCTCAACTGCACAGGACAGGAAAACCTAAAACCTAAGCTGCCATTTGTGTAAAAATATCCTGCAAGGACAGACTTAAGTCTTTGTTTCTTTTGGTGTTGAGAGATATATTAAATGGAACAAAGGTCTTTCCCCCCCCCCCCAAGCACAGAAAAGCAAAAAGAAACCAACTCTCCATTCACAGGCATGGACACCCCCAGCTCAGTGTTGTGGGTAGGTACTGACGGTGGGCTGGGTATATTTTTAATATCTCTGCTGTTTAAGCAGGACCCCCTTCAGCTTGGGGGAGGGGCTTGATTTAATCAGAGAGCCTCCCCTCAGTGCCCCCCCCCCCCATTAGCACTCCAAACTGAGATTATCCAATCAGACAGGCACAAACGGCCTGCCCAAACAGCGCTCTCTGGATGGGTCTTGTGTACACAGATGTATCCAGTGCTGAAAAGGCATGTTGTTCCCAGCACGGTGCGCAGACCGAGTGTTCTCACATCCCAGTCAGGCATGAACTGCGCAGCCCGAGCCATTGTTCCCCTGAAGAAAACAAACGCAGCGCTCTCACAGTGCTGTTTCTGTCCCAGAGTACCGGCACGGCTACCGCGCGGCTCCCACTGCCGCTAAGAAACGCTTCCGCCAATTCTACTGCATGTTCCCACTGCGGGGGGGGTTCAGGGCTGGGAACATAAAAAGGACAAATGCAATCTCTTCTAAGAATGAGAAAGAGAGAAATCTCAGGAGTGAGATTTCACAGTGTCAGTCTCCGTGTTGCTGACTATGTGTCAGAGCATTATGGGATTAAAAAGTAGAGACAGAGAGCACAGCTATGGTTGTCGTATTTGTCAGATTACTGTGCCTAATGCTAGAATAACAACAAATACAAATGGCAGCAACACATGCAGTAGACAGCATTACCTGCATGCTGGCCGTTTGCCCCAGCACGGGCGGGGCCATGTCTGGGCCAATCAGCGATCTGAAGCCCCAGAGGAAGCAGGTTCGGCTGCGGTCTCAGTGCAGGGCCGCTGTGCAGCACAGTGGGGACAGGGCGGGGCCAGGGGCTCAGACCAGCTGCTGCCACGCCCACACAGGCAGGTGCTTCACCTGAGCTCCTTTCAGCTCAGCTTAGGCTACACCCCCCCATCAATCAGGTGACTGAGCTGGCTCTTGCTCTCTCCTCGCTCCCGTGTTTTTCCCTTATTGTTCCACTGCAGTGGAGAAAGTATTAAATAAAGCCGTGAAGAAAAATAAAAAAATGTAATCTGTGAAACATGCCCCTCGAATCAATAGGAAATGGAAAGCGGTGGGTTTTATGGGGCGGTGAGCGCCGGCGGCTCTCTCATAAGTAATTATTTTTTTGCGACGGGTCCAGCAACTGGCGTTCGGTTGTCTTCGGGCCTTTTTTAAAAATAATAATCCTCTTTCTGTCGCCGCTCTGCGTATGGCGGCAGCCCTCCTGTGAGCCTTTGTTTCGAAAAGAGGCGCATGTTTCCTTTCGGAGCACGGAGACCCCGATGGCTCCGGATTCTGGAAAGATCCCAGGGAGGAGTGCGCCAGGCCCGGGGGGGGCAGGCCCAAAGAGGTTCTGCCGCAGGAATGCTGGGCTTTTTTAAGCAGCTCTCTCAGCTGTGCGGTCAGCCAGCTGCAGCAGGATGGGGGGGTCACTCTGTCCCCCGGAAAGGATTTATTTAAGTTTAACCCTTTAGACACCAGGGGAAGTCCCGCAGGTTACCGACTGTATTTTTATGAGTGAAACATCAATTTGGCCAACTTTAAACAAGTCACAGATTTATTCTTTTGCATGTTGTCATGCACTCTGGTTAGAGTTGTTTTGATGGAAATTCTCCGCGATCGGCCGCAGATATTCACTGGCACGTACGGAATTCAGAAAGGAATGTTTACTGGGGAAAGGAATTTGCCACTGATGATGTAACCCAGAGAGGCAGCTGGCGTGGAGCAAGCCTTTCCTCCCCGAAACACGATGTCTCAGGAAATGAGGAAAACGTGCTTTAGTACAGCATCAAACCACTTGCTTTAACTTTTAAGTCAAAACACCATAAAGCATACACGTCATGACTGATTATTAAAGATTTATATTCATGTATAAAACTCAAAAATGTCAAAAATGTTACAGACAACATACAGCAGGCATGTATGTATCAGCCTGGGAACCAATCAACAGAACTGCCTCAGTTTTCCCAGCCAATTAAAAATGACAGGAACATCGCAGGTGGTGGAATTTAGCTCAGTAGTTTTGCAGCTTGCTTCCCACTTGTACAAAATTCAAGATCACATAAGCTAGACATGACTGCGGCTGACTGAGAAAACACCTGTGATTGTTGCTCTCCATGAAGTCCTCCTACAACCTTGCATTAAGCTCAGCTAACGGGGGATTTGTTTGTGTGGCAGGAAACGGGAACGGTAGCTCAATATCCTCAGAGTCTGCAGCTTGTCTTGATGTCTGCAGGTTAAGCCTAACCCTGTTAGTATAGGGTTAATTTTGGGGGTTATGTGGGGGGGTTTGGGCGTTTGGAGGACCCTCGATATCACCCCAGCACAGTCTTGGGAGCTCCTTTGTTCCCAGAATCCTCTTAGCGGCCCTGGATCCCTTCGACCACAGAACAATTACACACCGATTTACCGGAAAGGCTCACCGGTGCCCAAGCCCTCGGTTCCGGTACTTTCCGTGCACCGGCTCCTGTGAAATCCGAAGTGACAGCACTCATCTGTCCTTACCTGTCCTCCACTGAGAGGGAGGGCTGGGGGGGGGGCAAGCATGTGATTGGAAACCGCTGTGTTTTGGGGGATGGCCTTTTTCCTTTCTCTTCCCAGAGCTTTTTGTCTCAGGTCCTCACATCGTAAAGTGTGATCATACTGGCGATGCTGTAGGTGTGAAAATACGAGCGCCAGCTTTGCGTTTTACCTCTTTCCTCTCCGCAAACTTCAGAGCTGTTCAGTCAGATCCCAGAATACACTGCTCTTTGAAATATCCCATAAGCCTCTCTGCTCCAGTGGTGGGCAGAGCTGGTCATGGAGGTGCCCAGTCACCTTGCAAGGCTATGGCTTGTTCTCTGAAATCGAAGATAACACACTTTTTAATGTTTTATTTTATGTATTCGTCCCGCAGTGCTTCGTGTCCATGGTGAATCGCTGTGTGACGGGCTGTTTGTAGAAATCAGGATTCATTTCATCGATTGTTTGTGTTTACGTTCAGTCTGTAAGCAGATGCTGTGATCCGGGTGATGTAGAGCAGCACAAACACAAAGGGTCAGAGTGACTGCTCCATTGATTCCTTTAAATTACACACTGTGCCCCTGGGTTCCTGCGCGACCCGTTTCACCCAAAGGAGCAAAACACTGAACTGAGTTTATTATTGGATGAGTCTGAGTGAGTGAATGAACTGGGTTTATCCGTGAGTATGAGTGAGTGAATGAACTGGGTTTATTAGTGAGTATGAGTGAGTGAGTGAACTGGGTTTATTAGTGAGTATGAGTGAGTGAATGAACTGGGTTTATTAGTGAGTATGAGTGAGTGAACTGGGTTTATTAGTGAGTATGAGTGAGTGAATGAACTGGGTTTATTAGTGAATGAGTATGAGTGATTGAATGAATTGGGTTTATTAGTGAATGAGTATGAGTGAGTGAATGAACTGGGTTTATTAGTGAGTATGAGTGAGTGAATGAACTGGGTTTATTAGTGAGTATGAGTGAGTGAATGAGCTGGGTTTATTAGTGAGTATGAGTGAGTGAATGAACTGGGTTTATTAGTGAGTATGAGTGAGTGAATGAACTGGGTTTATCCGTGAGTATGAGTGAGTGAATGAATTGGGTTTATTAGTGAGTATGAGTGAGTGAATGAACTGGGTTTATTAGTGAGTGAGTGAATGCATGAACTGGGTTTATTAGTGAGTGAGTGAGTGAATGAACTGGATTTATTAGTGAGTATGAGTGAGTGAATGAATTGGGTTTATTAGTGAGTGAGTGAATGGGAAGGTCACTCCTCTGGGCAGTGGAGTCCATGGCTGGCTGCGTTTGGCAGTAAAAGCCAACGGTTCCCTAAAAATATTAAAGGAATCCTATCAGCCAGATGCCCTGGGTGAAGCATTTCATCCTGTCATTCTCCACGTACTCAAAGGAAGCAGTCATTTCCATGGCAACAGAAGACAAAATGGAAGGGTAGGGTGGCAGGACAGGGCAGCTTGGGCTTTTGAGTGTGTCTTTTACTTCACTTCATATCTTGCCAGGGAGTTCACCTGAGATCATGCAGTAATGATTGTTTTTTTTGACATGGGTACTTTCCTTTCACCATTTAGCTTCCTTGAGATTGCATGCACCCTTAAGACTTGTGTCCGTCGGACAGCATTGCAGGAGAAATGTTGTAGATGAGAGAGTCAGCGCTCTGGCCAGCTCTGCAGGAGGCTGAGAGCGTAATCCTCCCTCCAGACCTGTGACGGAGTCTCTCTCAGGGTCTGTTTCATGACCTTCAGAAGCTTCACTCCCCCCCAGGTATGCAGCCACACAGTCTGAGCTGTGCATTGTGGGGCTATCCAGTCATCCGCCCATGCATTGGTGCTGTTAGTCTGACTTGGCACATCCCTCGGGAGCGCTTGGTACAATGTATTAATTTTTCCATTGTGCCATTTACAAAAACGTTATTACATGACACTTCTGATTGGACATTTTTCAGAGCGGATGAAAAAAAATCTGAGCTGAGACCTCTTGACAAAATCTTGGAAACCATTTTTTTGGGCGACTGAGTTTAAACCTTCCCATTGATCGCAATGGTTATACAGGAGTGGCAGAAGTTACATGCAAAGCAGAGTAGAAGGGTGGCAAAGCTCTGCTGTGAACGATGCTCCACACCCCCCACCCCCCCCCCCCCCCCCCCCAAGAAAAAAAAAACATTTCATATGTGATCCTTGGCCAGGACAGACACCCATGATGCTCTGCAAAATGAGTGGGTGGAGGAGGGTATGTGTCATGTAGGGTGATTTGATAAAAGACTGAACAAAAAAATAAAAGCAGCATACATTTATGGTTATTATCCATTCATTTTCAATCCTGCAAGACATAACTATCACGTTGTGTGTCAGTATTATAAAAAACAGCCCTGATTAAACACCCAGTTTTCTGCTTTTTTGTGTTGTATTTCCTGCCACTGGAGGGTTTATACTGGCAGGATTTGGGCCACATCAGTGTATCAGTTGCTCTGGGAGACGAACATGAATCTTTGGGGTTGGAGCTCTGGGTAACCCCACCGATATTTACCCTTTCCTCTGCCAACACACACACACACTCTCACATACACGCTCACACACACACACACACTCGCATACACACTCACACACACACACACACACACACACACACACACACACACACACACACACACACACACACACACTCGCATACACACTCACACACACACACACACACACACAGACAGGTGTCAGATGATTCTGCCTCCTTCAGTTGCCTGTGTGTGTGTGTGTGTGTTAGTTACAGGCTAATCTTCAACTTGACGCCAGGATTTGCAAACAAGATAAAGCCATCCATTCCATCTGTTGGCGTCTCACAGCATTGTCTCGCCCTCAGCGTAATCGTATTGTCCTCGTCCCCACGCTCTCAAGTAGGATCATTCTGTACAGCTGTGTTCAACACATCCCCCCAGGGGCCTGGAGGACCAGGACGGCACCCTCACCTCAGGAGCCCTCTCCCGTGTTCGTGAGCGTTGCTGCTCTGAATCCAGCATTAATCTGCAGGAGAGCTGCTCACCCCTGGAGGGTTCTGATTGGTGCAGAAGGATTTTTGTAAGCATTGGAGGGATTAGTGAAAGCAGCTGCGAGGGGCTCTCTCTCTTCCTTGGGCTCCAGCTCCAGAGCTCCAGCCCGCAGTGTCTACTTCCCCTCTCCCTCCTGGAGGAGCTGAAGCTGGGATGCAGCTGCTTGCACAGCCCCCAGACTGGAGCGTCTGCGTGACTTTAATTCCTCCAGACTTTACCCATCGACTGCACCAGGGTATGATGGGATGTAACTCATGAAACGCCATTTTAAACTGTGGGGTTTAATATGTAGCTGACGAACACCAGGGTGGAACAGGAGGGCTACAGACACATGCACCTCATCTCCCGTGACATAGTGTCCCTGTGTTGTGTGTATATATGATGTGGTATGCTGCCTTTATGGTCCAGCTCCATTGGCTTTCATTTTCAGTGTCTGCAACGTGATCTCAGTGTGTATTTATTCACTGTTTGCACTATTTCCTTGGCTTTGATGTGCCTGGAGATGCAAAGGAAAGGAACATTTTACTGGGGAGAGAAATGGAATAAACAGGAAGTGCTGGCAGACCCTAAAGCGTCCCCCTCCTGGTTTTCCGTGTGCCCAGTGGTTACCTCGTTCCATACGTAGCGCAGGGCCGATTAGCCGCACTCAGACCAAAGAGCTGAACTGTAGAGAGTGAGGTTAATGCTTCTACCAAACCTTGTTTGAAAAGCATTTTCCGTCATAAGGAATCATTAGCCCATGCCAACCTCTCTCTCTCCTGTCTCTCTCTTTTTCTCTCTCTTTCTAATTCATGCTCTTTGACTCTCCTCCTTGCTTTCTCTCTTTATTCCTCTCTCATTCTCCTTCTCATTCACTGTCTCTTTTCCTTATTTCTTTCTCACTCTTTTTCATTCATTCTCTAGCTCTCTCTTCCTTACTATCTCTCTTTCTTTATTCTTTTCATTCACTCCCACATTCTCTCCATCATACTCTCTCTCTCCCTCCTGTGTGCTCTGCACAGAGGATATGTGCTCTGATGTCACCAGTGTAATTATTATTTAATGGGACGCAGAGTGACAGCAGACGCTCTGGTCCCTGGGTTTCCTCCCTGGGAAAAAGACGACACCGGCAGCAAATGTTTAATGTGCCGACTGTTTGTTTTCACAGAGGGTTGGAGCTGGGGAGCGCAATACGGAGCGTTCCAGACTTTATGGATATTTGATATTTAGGCTTTTTCATTATTTATTGATTTTCCGCTGTAATCTCTTCTCGGTGGTATCTCGTTTCCCTTTCAAAAAGCTGTCACTCTCACACGCTTTCTGTTCCCTCTCTGGACTTCCCCTTCATTCACGTTCTCCGTGGTTACATAAGATTATTTCCTGTGTGATCATCACAGAAAGTACACCCAGGTCTGTTCCTCTCTTTCCTTCTTTAATTATAGCTGGTTATGGAGGTATTACTCAATGTTATACGAACTCAAAGTGTGAATTATGTCTGTACTTGTGTGGAGGACCAATTCGTCCCACAGAATATTTGTTTTATTGTGCAACATATTTTGTGGGTCGGAATTTTTTGGTCCCTACTGTTATTGTGAGGATGGGACATTAGCACCAGAGAGCATTAGCATAGAGCGTTGAATGGCGTTTGAGTGTGCACGTGTTGACTGTGCCTCTCCCTGCGAAAGTGCACATGATGCCCATGCCTTTCTCTATGAGTGTGCACGTACTGACTGTCCCTCTCCTTGTGAGCATGCACGTACTGACTGTCCCTCTCCTTGTGAGCGTGCACATGCTGACTGTGCTGCTTCTCCTCTCCCCGCAGGCATAATCCACCAGATGAAGGGCGATTACGAGACAGCACTGAAACTCCACAAGACCCACCTCTCCATCGCCCAGGAGCTGAATGACTATGCCGCCCAGGGTCGGGCCTACGGCAACATGGGGAACGCCTACAACGCGCTGGGCATCTTCGACCAGGCCGTGCGCTACCACCGCCAGGAGCTGCAGATCTCCATGGAGGTCAACGACCGTGCCTCGCAGGCCTCCACCCATGGCAACCTGGCGGTGGCCTACCAGGCCTTGGGCGCCCATGACCGGGCCCTCCAGCACTACCAGAACCACCTGAACATCGCCCGCGAGCTGCGGGATGTGCAGAGCGAGGCCCGAGCGCTGGGAAACCTGGGGAACTTCCACTGCTCCCGGGGCGAGTTCCCCCAGGCCGTGCCCTACTATGAGCAGTACCTCCGCCTGTCTCCGGACCTCCAGGACATGGAGAGCGAGGGCAAAGTCTGCCACAACCTGGGCTATGCCCACTACTGCCTGGGCAGCTACCAGGAGGCTGTCCGATACTATGAGCAGGACCTGGCTTTGGCTAAGGACCTCCATGACAAACTGAGCCAGGCCAAGGCGTACTGCAACCTGGGCCTGGCCTTCAAAGCCCTGGGGAACTTCGTCAAGGCCGAGGAGTGCCAGAAGTACCTGCTCTCTCTGGCCCAGTCCCTCAACAATCAGCAGGCCCGGTTCCGGGCTCTGGGGAACCTCGGAGACATCTTTGTCTGCAAGAAGGATGTAGGGGGAGCGATACAGTTCTACGAGCAGCAGCTGGCCTTGGCACACCAGGTCTGAGCGTCGTCTAACACCTGAAAATACGTCACTCTGGCACACTGTCACACTGTCTGTCTGAGCTTATATGAAAAGGGATGGTTTAGGTGCAGGCTTTTGTTCAAGCCCAGCAACAATCTACTATAAGACCAGCTAATCAGGTCTGCACTGAAGATTGTATGACTGGCTTTATTATTCACATCAGGTATTTCAGTGCTGGACCAGAACAAAAGCCTGGTGCAAACTCCAAGCCTCTCTCAGACTCATTGGAGACTCCTGGTTTGTGGTCTGTTGGGAGAAAACAGCGAGCAGACTTGAAGCATGAACAGGAGGGAGTTGCTGAGAGACACGGTAGACTTAATTAAGTGGTTAAGTGGCTGAATCGTCACGTTTCCAAATTTGGGAAACTTGAACTTAACTTCCCCGTTCCTTTATGTGAGGGGTGTCGAGTACAAGTGCTGCAGGGCTGCAGTTTTTGCCGTTTCCTTTCAATCAACAGCTAATTTATGCCTTGGAAACCCTGTCTGGCTTCTTTAGCTAATGAATGACTTAATAATTAATAATAATTAATGTCCTGAGTACTGGACATGCTTAAAACCAGCAGACGCTGTGGCCTCCGAGGCAAGGCTTTTATCAGCTCACCCCTGAGGAGGTCGGAGGAGGATAGGCCCCACTCTTCCATCTGGTTCCTCCCAGGGTTTCTTCCTCTCCACCACAAAGAGTTTTCTTTTTCCCCAGCCTTTGCCTTAGCGGGGGGTTTAGACCAGAAATTTAAACCATGAGGCATATTGCAGCTAATATTCTGTGAAATGTGCTTTACACATAAACTCATTTTCAGTTGATATCATCTTGGTTTGTTCTCTGATCCAGGTGAAGGAGCGCAAAATGGAGGCCTGTGCTTACGCGGCCCTGGGGGCGGCCTACCGCATGGTGCAGAAGTACGACAAGGCCCTGGGCTACCATACCCAGGAGCTGGAGGTGTACCAGGAGCTGGGTGACATTCAGGGGGAGGGCAAGGCCCATGGCCACCTGGCGGCTGTCTACATGTCCCTGGGGAAGTACACCATGGCCTTCAAGTGCTACGAGGAGCAACTAGAGCTGGGACAGAAGCTGAAGGACCCCAGCGTGGAGGCCCAGGTGTACGGGAACATGGGCATCACCAAGATGAACATGAGCGTGATGGAGGAGGCCATTGGCTACTTCGAGCAGCAGCTGGCCATGCTGCAGCAGCTGAGCGGGAACGAGGCTGTGCTGGACCGAGGCCGTGCCTACGGAAACCTGGGCGACTGCTACGAGGCCCTCGGTGACTTTGAGGAGGCCATAAAATACTACGACCAGTACCTGTCTGTGGCACAGAGCTTGAACCGCATACAGGACCAAGAAAAAGCCTATCGAGGCCTGGGGAGTGGGCACAGGTAAGAGCACCTGGGGTAAATATTAGGTAGATGGGTATGTAACTCAGGGGTTGCAGATTTGATTCCCAGGTATGGCTGTGAAATTGTATTCTTGCGCAACATAGTACCTAAGCTTCAGGAATTCACCAGCTCTATAAATTGACAGCATGTGTAAAAGAGTGAGCTGTGCAATGTTCCCCAGATAAGATAGTGTGCTAAATACTTAAATGTCATGTAAGGTAAATATATGGAACAGCCTGGAGTGATAAAGCCGCTGGTTTCAGGGTGGATTTTATCAGAGGAGAGGTGCAGGCAGCTGTGATGTAATCAGGTCAGGCTTGTAGGTCATTATGCCTTCCAGTCACACCCGCAAGAAGTATCCACGACTCTGAAACGTGTGTATGAAACGTGTGTATGAAATGTGTGACCTGCCTCACCACCCCTGGGTCGGAAGCCGCTGCTTCACTGGATACCTTGGGCTCCTGATCGATTTGAGTTCACCGTGGCGTGAAGGTAACCGCAATTGACGGTTCAGACAGCGCGCCGCTCATGTCTTTATCACGCCATTCTGCAATTGAGTCGATCCGAAGGAGGGAAAGGTCTGAGGCTGACAGACTCGTTAAACCCGGAGACCCGAGCTGATTCTAAACGTTCATTTTTACAGTTTATTGCCCTTCCTCCTGCATGCCTCCCAGGCGAGATAATGTCCTCGAAAGAAATGAAATGGCATAAAAAAAAGGCAGAGAACAGCAGCTGAATATATATAACTCCAGATAGCTCCCATTCCAACTCAGTGTGCCTTCGACATGGCGACATGTCGGCAGCTCCAGATGGCGATGTTGCGTTCGCTGTCCATGAGAAAGGCAGAGATGCAAGGATGGCAGCTGTCACAGCTCCCTCTGAGCACTGACCCTGGATCAGTTACAGAGCTCTTACAGGAAGCTGTTACTGATACTAGGGTGGCATGAACTGATGCTGGGTCAGTAGTGCAGGGAAAAGACCCTGAACAGATCCGGGTCTGCCGCCATTCTGGCAGCAGAATTCTCCCTGATTCCTGAGTTTCCACTGCAATGCTGCTGACCAAACATTACACAAATGCCACAGCAGAATGTTTTGGATTGCATTACAGATTATATTTACTAGGTTTATAAGTATAGGTTATATTTACTATGTCAAAGATCAGTGGCTCTGAGCCCAGGTTCTGGAGAGCTGCTCGCCGTGCTGGTTTTTGCTGTTATTCAGCGCTAAATCGATCAGTCAAAGCAGCTGATTACACAGGTAAACCTTCTTCACCTGGTGTCAGTTCCTGGGTTTAAGGTGAAAACTGAAGCCAGGACACACTGAGGCACTGCACCCAGCTCTGATCCCCTTCAGTCCAAAGGCCTTGTCAAGACACATCTCCCTCCCCAACCCCACCTTCCACCCCCCCCCACCCCCCCCCCCCCCCCCCCCACCCAGTGGAATTACCTCTGCACAATCAGAGCACAATCAAAGAGTCAAAAAAAAAACACAAAGACACGGGAGCTCATTAAGGGAGAAGAATTAAAAGCTGTGTGTTCCATTTATATTGAAATGAGGCAGGTTTCGCCGAGCAGAACGGCGTGTCTGTGTTTCCCGCAGACAGAACACCGTGATTCATGTGCTTTATTCTGCTTTAATAGCGCCTCAACCACCACCATATGCGTCAATTAGACAGCGGCATGCGTGCCACGCTGCTGATGCCAGCTAAGGAGACAGCGCGAGAGTCACCGAGTGAAGGATGTCACCGTCGAGGGCTTGGTGTCAACCAGAAGTAGGGGCGGAAAGTGTGGATAAATTATTACGCACGCATATATTTATTTGTTAGAGGACTGTTCTTCAGGGGGTTTTGTATTTCACTCAGTTATTGTTTCTGTTTTTTTACATCACGCAAGTATAGCATCAGCATTTCACACAAGACTGACAGAAAAAGGGCGGGACTGAATAAAGCGCTCCTCGTCTCTTTAAGACCATATGCAATTAAGCCTAAACAGACTTTAAATTATGAGATCATTTTATCTGAGTATGGAATATTTTATTGAAGACATATTTCATTTCCTTTGTAATGTGAATATTTTTATTCTTAAACAGAATAGTATATGCCCTTGAAGACTCTAAGTGTGTTTGATCAAATCAGGGTTTTATTTCTTGTTTTATCTTTAAAATTCCTTCATCTTCACTGCAAAAATATATAAATAGTTGTGTTCATGCTGTAAAAAAGGATAAAGAAAAACGTATCATAAAGTGAGAGAATAAAATGATGTGAAAAGGGTGCGATATGAAGCCTCTCTCCTGCCTCACTGCGCTGCGGCGTTGGATGAAATGTAATGTGACGCTGTAAATATGCAGTGCTGCGTACGGTAATGGCAGCGCGGTGTTCCCATCAGGCCGCGGTCTCAGGTCATGCGTGTGTGCTGTCTGTGGGATTGACCCCTCTGATCGCATTACTGCGTCGCATTACTGTGCTCGCATGCGTGCAGGGCCGAGGCCTCGGGCTCATGCGCCGAATAAAACAGACGCGTTTGAGCCGATGGAAATAAGCGCTTTGTGTTTATCTGAACGGGAGTATGGACTGGTTCTTTAAAGCTCATCCCCCCAGGGGCACAGCCAATGGGAAGGGAGCAGAGCAGCACATGATGCTCCTTCTGTTTCCGCCGATTTTACATCCTCCAGCTCTCATCCATAGGAATGTACAATTACAGTCCATTTATACAGCTGGTTATTCGACTGAAGGCATTCAGGGAATAAAACCTGCAACCACCCAAGCCAGTTCCATTACAAAGATGCCACATTGCGACTCTATACCTTTCTGCAATACTCTATTCTCAGGACTCATAGTTCCCCCATTTTCCCAAAAAGTATATTATTTTTTGACAGGGGCAATTTGGTTGAAATGATGAGCATTGAGTGCTCTGCTCTGCTGTACTTAATTTACTCTGATACACTTTACTGTACTCTACTGTAATTACACTATTCTACTCTATTATAGTCTACTGTACTCTGCTCTGCTGTACCTTAATTTACTCTGATACACTTTACTGTACTCTACTGTAATTACACTATTCTACTCTATTATAGTCTACTGTACTCTGCTCTGCTGTACCTTAATTTACTCTGATACACTTTACTGTACTCTACTGTAATTACACTATTCTACTCTATTATAGTCTACTGTACTCTGCTCTGCTGTACCTTAATTTACTCTGATACACTTTACTGTACTCTACTGTAATTACACTATTCTACTCTATTATAGTCTACTGTACTCTGCTGTGCTGTACCTTAATTTACTCTGATACACTTTACTGTACTCTACTGTAATTACACTATTCTACTCTATTATAATCTACTGTACTCTGCTGTGCTGTAATAGATGGTATTCTGTGATAGTATAGTCTCCTGTACTGCACTATACCCTGCTGTTATCTGTCCCCCTCAGGGCGATGGGGAGCCTGCAGCAGTCGTTGGTGTGCTTTGAGAAGCGTTTGGTGGTGGCGCACGAGCTGGGAGAGTGTGGGAGCAAGGCGCAGGCGTACGGCGAGCTGGGCAGCCTGCACAGCCAGCTGGGTAACTACGAGCAGGCCATCTCCTGCCTGGAGCGGCAGCTTGGGATCGCACGCGATACCGCTGACCGCCTGCTAGAGGGCGACGCCAGCTGCGGCCTGGGCGGGGTGTACCAGCTGATGGGCGAATACGAGACCGCGCTGCAGTGCCACCGCCGTGACCTGGAGATCGCTGAGGAGACAGGAAACCCCTCCTGCCAGGCCCGCGCCTACGGCAACCTGGGCCTCACCTACGAGTCCCTGGGAAACTTCGAGCGCGCCGTGGTGTTCCAGGAACAGCACCTGAGCATCGCCGCGGAAACCAATGACCTGGCAGCCAAAACCCTGGCCTACAGCAGCCTGGGCCGCACCCATCATGCACTGCAAAACTATTCACAGGCTGTCATGTACCTGCAGGAAGGTAAGTCTGTGTGTGTGTACGTATGCTCATTTGTGTGCTTGTATGTTTGTGTGTGTGTGTGTGTCTGTTGGGGGAGCGTGTATGTGTGTGTGTATGCAGAGAGTAGGTTTACAATGTGTGTTATTGTCTCCATGCCCTGAGCTAGGCAAACATGCTTCATAAATAAGATTATTATTCATTTGAATCCTGTTATTATTCGTGGCTCCGGTAATGTGTTTGTTCTGAGTTCATATCAGACTCCAGTCTCAGCACTCCGTAATCTGTGAAGGGAGATTCAGCACAGCCTGGGTTTTGCTCTACAGATGTAGAAAGGCCATGGACTGGCAGATACGTGCTGAAAAAAATAACAGCTGCGTGTGAGACACAGTGGTGTGTTTAGACTTTGTTTGTGGAAGAAACTCATAAAGTTTGAGCACAGGGATTTGTGCCGAACTGTGTTTTTCTATCAGCACGTGGAGGCCTCCGGTCGTGTTTCTAAGTGTTATGCATATATGTAGAATGATGCGATAGGTTATTATGTTTTTTATTTTCCGTTTTTTTTGGGTCCTGCCTCGGAATGCCAGGCGTAACTAATCCATGAGCTGGAACTAATCCCTTCTAAGCGCTCCACCAGAACATCTCCGTTCAGGTGAAAGAAGAAAAAAAAAAACTAATCACTCTGTGAAGTGGAGTATTTATACTCGGCTAATAGCACAAAACCCAGATTGTTTAAAAGGGATTAATTTGTTCCTGCTTTTCATTTGACACAAGTATGAGTCATAATTATTAATATCATAATTATTTATGCGGTTACCAGATGCGCGGTCCCAGAGTCACTCACGCTAGCTGCACGTTATAAATTACCCACATGTGCAGCTGTTCTGAAGCAGCTCGGAAGGCACTCAAGGGTACGGGAGCAAGTGCTGGGCTGGGATTTGAACCCACAGCCCCTTTGATCCAGTGACCTGACCTTTGCCCGAGCTCGCTGCCTGGTGAGTTTAGCGGCCGTGAGAACGGGGGCACGGCCATCGGCAGAGCTCGGCCCCCCCACCCCGCGCGTTCAGCAGCTTGCAGTCCGCTGGGTGCAGCTACAGACGCTCCATCTGAAAATGCGTTCAGCTTCCCTGGCCGAGACTTCCTGCAGCCACGTTAGCGTGAGCAGATTGCTGATAGCGGATTCAGTTTGTTTATGCGGTTTAGCATTTCAGGCACCACGTACACACCCTGTGCTCTGGGGTTTGTCAGAGGTAGTAACTGACCGCTGGTTTATTTCCAAACCACATACCCAGCAAATGGGAGCAGACTCACACCGTATCAGAGTGAGAAATCAGTGAGGCTCACAGATAGAAGCCGGATAAGGGAACAGCATTCTAACACGCTAGCCCTGTTTAAAACATTTAGCGGCTAGCATACCAGGCCTCTCAACCACTGCCAGATATTAGATTTAATTAATGCACTTTAATGGTGTCATTGAAGTGTTTATCCAGTTTTAATTTCAGTGGTCTGTAAACAACTTTTTGTTTATTTGGTATTTTAGCCCTGTGGTAGTGTAAGCCTAAAGTGGACATACTGATGGTGCATTGGCAGGTGCTGTAGCTATAATCATATTTTCCTTGTGCTGATGTATTTATACCCAGTTGTATAAATATCATATATCCTTAAAGAGACTAAAGTCAGTTTGGTTGAATTGCAGATACAGATGAGACTAAATTCATTTAAATGCATCTAGCCCCATATGTTTTATTGTTGAATTTAGTCCATAATCTTAATTCTAGTTGTAGCTTTAATGGTAATCTGGCTCTTGTCATCACCCTGGCTGGTCTGTCCCACTGCCCTCCGCAGGGGGTGTGGCCACCTGTTTGAGGTGAAATACAACTCCCTGCCTGAGAGTGATGTATGCTGGGCCTGTAACCTCCTGAGGGCCTGAGAGCCTGCCCCCGCCCCCCCGCCCCCCCATCCCCCCACTCTGGTCTGTTAATCAGCTCTCCCACTGGGCAGCCCTTCCCTAGCCGCAGGGCAGGGGAGCAGAGCGAGACAGGCCAGCCCAGCGCAAGGAGATGGGGGTCTGCAGCCGCTGGGCTCTAAGAGGCTGTGTGTGTGTGTGTGTGTGTGTGTGTGTGAGAGAGAGAGAGTGAGTGTGAAGGTGTTTGTGTGTGTGTGAGAGAGAGAGTGTGAAGGTGTGTGTGTGTGTGTGTGAGAGTGTGATGGTGTGTGTGACTATGTGTTAGAGTGTGTGAGTGAGAGAGTGTGTATGTGTGTGTGTGTGAGAGAGAGAGAGTGAAGGTGTTTGTGTGTGTGTGAGAGAGAGAGTGTGAAGGTGTGTGTGTGTGTGAGAGTGTGATGGTGTGTGTGACTGTGTGTTAGAGTGTGTGTGTGTGAGTGAGAGAATGTGTGTGTGTGTTAGAGTGTGTGACTGTGTGTGCGTGTGT
Source organism: Albula glossodonta (assembly GCA_019788955.1). Lineage (NCBI taxonomy): Eukaryota > Metazoa > Chordata > Actinopteri > Albuliformes > Albulidae > Albula > Albula glossodonta. The sequence continues at coordinate 38,816 of JAFBMS010001429.1, forward strand.
GTGAGGGCCTCTCACAGCAGCACAGCCTCACAGCATGGAGCCGCACAGCAGCACAGCACTGAGCAGCACAGCTTTACAGCACTGAGCCGCTCAGCCTCACAGCACTGAGCCGCACAGCAGTACAGCACTGAGCAGCACAGCTGCACAACACTGAGCTGCACAGCTTTACAGCACTGAGCCGCACAGCCTCACAGCACTGAGCCGCACAGCCTCACAGCACTGAGCCGCACAGCAGTACAGCACTGAGCCTCACAGCACTGAGCCACACAGCCACACAGTGCTGAGAAGCACAGCACTGAGCCACACAGCCTCACAGCACTGAGCCGCACAGCCTCACAGCACTGAGCCACACAGCACTGAGCCGCACAGCCACACAGCACTGAGCCGCACAGCCTCACAGCACTGAGCAGCACAGCACTGAACCGCACAGCCTCACAGCACTGAGCCGCACAGCCTCACAGCACTGAGCAGCACAGCACTGAGCCGCACAGCCTCACAGCACTGAGCCGCACAGCACTGCCTCACAGCACTGAGCCGCACAGCCTCACAGCACTGAGCAGCACAGCACTGAGTCGCACAGCCTCACAGCACTGATCCACACAGCACTGAGCCGCACAGCCACACAGCACTGAGCCGCACAGCCTCACAGCACTGAGCCGCACAGCACTGAGCCACACAGCCTCACAGCCCGAGAACCACTGTGGGAGAGAGGGAGAGAGGGACCCTGCTCGAGAGCTGCTGAGGGGAGGGAGGGAGAGAGGGAGAGGAAGGAGGGGAGGGAACAACAGCACAACAGGGAGCGAATGATGGAGAGATACAGAGAACCTATCTATGAACAACAGCACTAGAGAGAGAGAGATAGAGAGAGTTAGAGACCTGCCCGAGAACAGCATGGGAGAGAGGGAGTGGAGGAGAGATACACAGAACCTCTCTGAGAGCGAAAGCATTGATAGGGAAAGAGAGAGAGGGAGGACAGAGAGGTATGTGCCCTCTATTAGAACAACAGCGCGGCAGGGAGAGCGGGAGAAATGGAGGAGGGCGGAGGAGAGACAGGAAGAAATATAGGCAGAGATAGTTTATTTGATTTTACTGATGCTGGCGAGGCAGCGCAGCCAGGATAATGTTACTATGTATAAATTCCTGAGGAAAGCTTGTGTACCCAGTTAATGCTGAGTAAGCTTCCGCCCCACGCTGTGATTTATAGATAGCACAATATGGAGGTGAGAGGGAGGAATTGATAAGAGATGGGAGAAAGAGAGAGAGCGGGGGAGGGAGAGAGAGAGAGGGAGAGAGAGAGGATGAGATAGCGTAGAGAGAGAGGGAGGGAGAGAGGTTGAGAGGAAGCGACAGGAGTTGTGCCGTGTTTGGGGGGGTGGGGGCAGCAGAATGAAACCGTAATTTCAGAGTTCTCTCAGTCCCTGAGTTTAATGAGACTTAACTACCGCTGCACCCTAACAGCTCTCCCAACGGCAGCGGGGATGAAACAGGGAACAGAGAGAGAGAGAGAGAGAGGGGAGAGGAGAGAGGGGAGAGGAGCGCTGAAGTGTCGCAGGCTTCAAAGCGAGTGGGGAGTGGGTCCGGATCGTTCTGGCGGTCTGAGAGCTGCGGCTGTGAGGAGGCCTCTGTCTGATCACATGGCCTTCTGGGATACCATTAGCCACTCTTTACGCCGTTCTTCTCCTCCGGGTCTCTGGGGCAACTCGTTTTCGAAGAATGCATAGAAAGCCAGAGTGTGAGTGCAAATGGAAGGAGGGCAGCAGCTCGGGAAAAAATCCCACTTCCTCTGTGTTACTCAGGCCGCTGAGTCGAGACAGGAAGTACAGCGCGAGGTTTAATCAGTGGAGAGTGGGGCTGAGATTACCCCACCTCTGACACCAGTGTGACCTCACTTCACTCAGCAGGAAATGCCACTTTTCACAGATGCTTTCAAACATTGTTTCATTTTTTTATTTTGGAGCCTTATTTGTTTCTTCCCAGATTTTATACCCAAATTTTGGAATGCTGGGTCATAACTTGGCTGTAGGAGACAAGGCTGCCCAAAACCAGACTTAATGACTTCACCTTATTCATTTATTTCATACATTTATTTAACCAGAGAGGTGAAATGAAAACACGATTTGCAATTGCAGTTGTTATTTGGGAAAGGAAAGTGAATGGGGAATACTGGAGACTGTAACCAGTTGAATGTAGGTTGCCCACAGGAGAGGGCCGGTAAGACGGTCATCCCGTTAGCCGGAGGCTCCATTTGGGATCCACCCCTGAGTCATTTAAACTCCACTCACAGGCTCACTGTTCATTAGGACACTGCTGTCATTACTCAAGTGCTCTGAGAGCAGAGACAGGCAAGGACATGGCAGGTTTCACACCGCCTTCCTGTCAATGAGAGGCTCTTTAAAGCAGCAAGGTCAGGCTAAATACATACGCTGAGCTCATGGCGTAAGTACACTGCCTCTAAAGGAATATGAGAGGGAGGCTCATCTCCATATGTAATGAATGAGAGGGTGGTAAACATGTGCTTTTATCATACAGTCCTTTGCTGGACTGTGTGTGAGTGTGTGTGTGTATGTGTAGATGTTAGTGTGTGTGTGTGTATGGATGTGAGTGTTTGTGTATTGGTGTGTGTATGGGTGTATATGGATGTGAG